>JABMIG010000110.1:210204-294898 GCA_013187285.1 Cyclotella cryptica
GCTTTTTAGGCCTTAGAGGCCATACGATTCTTCATAGGGCCATTTTCTGCCCTAGAAGATCTTTTTTTGTACTGCCCTAAGGCTATAAGTACTTAGTACTCCGTGGTGTCACTGCATCTGCATGTGATCACGGGTACGGACAAATTTTAAGTCTAATCGTGTTTTTAGGTCTAAAAATAGACTACACACATACTGCTCTTTCGGAAAAAAATAAACCGAGGCATTTATGTTTATTGCCTCCTCATTTTTAATGAGGGGCTGCTACTACCTAATAGGCACGTAAGCAGTCGTGCCACAAGTGCGTATAATACGTCACAAGTGGTCTTTTTTTATGGCAAGTGCACTTTGTGCTACATGCGCACTCTGCTAACAAAGCGGAGTATACCCTCGTCAAGTGGGATCTAGTCCTCACTGACATTCAGGGCAATTGTTCTTGGCTAAGTGTTTAAAAAAACACGTGCCGGCCTGTGAGTGAACTCACTTCAACTGGCTGAGTACGTGACTCGGGGCTCAGCTGTGGCTGTTGGTACTCTTGGGGTCAGGCAGCACAAGTTGCGCCACATGTAACACACCAAGTGTATTGGACGGCTTCGAGCAACAGTGGACGACGGACAGACGAACCTACCATGGTCAACCACGGACAACAGCTGATGGATGATGGATGGTGGAACGACGGACAGACAATCCGTTCTGGTTGCAAGAAGGCTATCAATTGATAGTGACCTAAGCCGTTTTGCTGTAGTTTCATCTATGTAGTAAACGGGTAGATACATGTTGTTGTAAGATATTAATTATGAGAGTTACACTACTGAAATAGGTATTGCATGGTACACTAGGTGATCCATGCATCACCAAGCACAGGTAATCCTGTTAGATATTGGAGGTAATTTTAGGGCAGTTCCATGACTGCTCCTTTTCTCTCAACTGCCAACAGGAACTGTCCCATGAGAAGGTTTCTGAGAAAGAAATCCTCTCTTGGATATTTTGTCTAAGAAACACCTAGAATGTATATGGGTGTTTCTCAAGAAAGAAATTGTCTTTTGAATATTGTTTCTCAGTAACAATATCTTATGACTATTGTACTTCCTTTGTGTTACACAAAGGGAAGAGGACCATTGGAGGTTCCACCTGGAACCTTTGGGTTTACCAGTTAAGGTAGATAATTGGCCTATGTCACAACAAGACAACCATTGTACTAGGATGCTTTTGTTGTCAAATGCGAACTCATTAATGAGTGAGAGGCACAACTGAAAGTTAATTTAGAATCAATTTGTTCCAATTTTAATCCATCAAAAAGAAAGAACTTTGCTATCAATATCACACTAATCTTCTGATGTAGATAATTAATACCATCTTTTTTGTCTAACTCTCTTGCCAGGACTTATGCAGTTACCAACACCCCAGTCAAACAAGAGTAAAGTAATCTGCACAATATGAGATGGTATTGTATATGCATGCATGTGACTAATAAACATCTGGTGAGGAAAAGTCTATCTCAACCAGCTACTGACAAATGTTTCAACAGCATCATCACAGAGGTGCCTTGAAAGGGTCAAAACCTCTTTTATAGGGTGATTACTGATGATGAGTAGTATTGGCTTAGGAAATGTAGTTGTTGAGTGAGTAGGGGAACCTGGAGCATTGGGGATTTTCTGGTCACACATTTTGTATGCTAGTATGTTCGGATTAGGCATACAGTGATGATGGTATAGGGCGAAGTTGCACACCATCATATGTTCGTTGCTAATGAAAACAAACTCCAGCTACAAGTCGCACAGTGTATTATTTCAACCACAAATGTTAGACCTTTCAATTAGACCTGCAGCTTCAAGTTGAAGCATTTCTATCATTGTCAGTGCCAACTTTAAGATTGCTGATTTTTGTGCACACGTCCTGATGAAAATGTCGTACACTACTATGTTCGGCATCTAGTTATGTAGATGTAAAGAAATTCCAAAAGCCCCCCAGATGTATTCCTTGACACCTGCACATTCAGTTTAGCCTAATTATTTAAATACGTTTCATGTTATCTCCTTGTCTTCTTTGTTTCCTGATATTCGTAGTGTGTGTCAAATAAAGATAGCATAAAAACTGCCTTGTCATGGACACCTACGTCATTGTGTCTTAATGTTATGGTATTTTGAGAAGACATTAAAAGGGTGAAGAACTACGTTTTTGAGAAATAGTATCATCACTAGAAGACGTCAGGTGGGCCATTATTGGATTGGAAATGATGTGATAGGCAAAGGATGCGTGAAGCGACCTACTGGTATTTTTTTTATCATTGATCTTTAATAGGTACTTGAATCAAAGGCGGTTAATGACATGGTATATTTCTATTTGTACTTATGTCAAAACGAACACTGTACATCTAGATTGCAGCGCTATCAATTTGTTGGTGCTATCCTTCAGAGCCTCCTCAATTTATCTAGAGGGCATGCGTCAGATGCATTCTCAAAGTCACTTGTCAGTCTTCGCGTACTTTCAAAACTCGTTTCCCACGGGTACAGCCAATGATGTGGATGTGGTATATGCCATGGATTTGAAGTATTCTGGATTTCTGCATTGCACAGTAATTGGTGGAGTATCAAAATGTGTCTGGCCATTTTCTGTCACTGGGAGATATTCAAGGAATAACTCGGGGAATGAACGCAACACACCGGACTGGGTTGGAATGGCACGGAATTGAAGTGTGATAATATCTGTTTGTGAGGACAGGTCAAGAAGTCCCTGAACCTTTCCACTGACAATCCAATCAGAACCCTCTGAGATGATAATGTAGAGTACTGGGCATCCCGCTTCCGAGACTAAAGATTGGCTCTCCGACAACTTCGTTCGTTTAGGCAACAACAATGATTGAGTATTGAGCCTGTATTCAAAAGGTACCGGATGACCAACGGTGCCTTCATCTGCCAAGCACTTCAGTTCAGCATTTGCAGTGTACAGCTCAGCATACATGTCTTCCTTCCCAATCTGTTTATATATATTCTCAAGGTTCAATGGGAGTACCTGTAGAAAGGTCTTGCCAAACTCGTCTTGCAGCACTACCCGCAAGATTGGCCTCTCACATAAAGAATCCTCACTGGGCCATTCACTACTTCTAGTACATTTGAAACCTAGCAATAATAGCTCACCCTCATGGATAGCGTGTCGAAACATCCCACTGTTAAGGTCGCCGTCTTTTAACACCCTAAGAGGTGGCGGCAAGACCAGATTCCACTCTTTTACGGAAAACGGAATTGGAGAATTGCACTGCAATGAAACATTAATCATCACCTCATTATCGCCGAAATCAAAGCCTTCAGCATCATCCACAGTGAGAGCAGGACGATCAAGAGTAGTAACCATAGCTTCCAGCAGTGTCTTCATTGGACTGGAATCTGGCTCTTCGCCTGTTGTCATCACTGAATTGTACGACTCATGGCGGTAAAATGTTTCAACTCTAGCTTTCATCGTTTGGACTATATCAGCATTATCTTCAGGCTTGGAATCGCTTTTCGCCAAAGTTGTGATCACAACCTTCTCGCCTGGTTTGCATGCATTTATAGGAACGATACACTCATCACTCCATGCATCCTCTATTTTTGACGAGTCGGTGTTTGGAGGGACTACCTGTAGCCCTTCAGAGCAAATAAACTTGACACGACCTTCTGTTATGATATCCGATCCCGACTGAAACACCAACCGGACGTTTTGCACGTGTCCGGGAATCAAGAACAGTGGATTCAGCTCGATCGTTTGCGTTGGCTCGCTTGGTTGAATATCTAGTCCAATAATTGGTTTTCGCAGCAGAGCACTGTCATAAAAGAATGACGCCTCCTTCCATTGGATTTCAATCGTAGCTAATACATAAATATTGTACGTCATGGGTTGCCACGAAAAAAAGAAGTCCGTCTCGCCGGGTTCGATCTTGATAGGTGCATCAATTTCAAGCACCCTAAACGCATCGTCTTCAGTAACAACACCATTTCTGCGATACGCCTGTTCATATTTTGAAAATGTGAGAAGGTACAGTCGAATCCCATTCACAGTTATGTGACGCGGTAGATGACTTCTGATCTTCAGACCGAATTTCAACTTATCTCCAACAAAACTGAGGTGCTTTATTAGTTTCCTTCGCAAGAATGGAAGCGGCTGTGACGATTTCTTGGAAGTTTCACACTCGATTGATAACTCAGTTTCCAGAAAAGGGAATGCCCCCCAACGCGGTTCTGCCACTGCAGCGTCGGCAATGATAGCCTCAAGGTCGCTTTGAAACAGGGCTGATGTCTTTGGCGGTGCAACTGATGCCAACCTAGGATTGAAGCTTTGTGTCAAAGTCTCTAAATACGCCAATACATCACCTGACATGCGCTGACAACAGGCTAGCCGAAAAATTCGCCAGTAGTGTGCTCTATTCCATTGATCACGTGCACATGCCCCTACATTATTCGAAAGAACACCGGCAGCGGATTCGAAATCTCCACGAGATATAAGAACTTCTGCTCGATGGTCTTCGAGGCGAGAAGCAAAGCGAAAGCGCCCCGCGAGGCGGTTGAAGAGAACTGCTGACTCTGCCAGTTCTAAATAGGTTTCTTGGTATGTAGATGTGCTAACAAAGGCATGCTTCAGCCATGCAGAAACATAATGCGGAAGTTCGAGTTCCCATTTTGTGAGGGACGCGTCGTCTCCGTTGATCTGCTTTATCAGTGGTTGCTGTAGTTCTCGGCGTCTCTGAAGTTGTTTCCATGGCTCCCAAGGACTTTTCGTATCTTCCGGCCGCTCTGAAGTGGCTTTTCGAATAGGATTGGCTTTTCGTCCCTCTTTGCCCAGGAATAAATCGCCCATGCGGGTTAATCGAAGAATAGCAAATTCCAACAGCTCTGAAAGGCAGCGTGCGGCATCTCGTTCGTCTGGAGTAAAAGGAGTGGTGGGCTGTGAGTCTTCCTTGCCGGGCTTCGTTGTTTCTGACGCAGCTGCAAACGTAAAGTAATGTTCGGAAGCGCACTTAATATCCCAACTCGAGGAAAGCGCCCATGCCTCGACTTCTGCTTCCCTCTTACTCTTTTCTCTTTTCAGAGATTCTTGTTTTGCAAGCACTTTGTCCGTCGAACTGTCTATACCAACATTCTCCAATTCCGATTTCCATCTCCTTGCAAATTCTGATGCTACATTGGACAATCGATTTCGATATTCTTTGAACAAGAAATCTTTTGACCGATTCAAGACGTCAACTACTGCACCCATTTGGAATAATAGCCTTATCTGGCGAACATACATGTACTCTGGCACCAACCTGGAGACACCGTGCAAATCACGTCCTGCCAACTTCACATATCGTCGAAACTCTTCGCTATCACCTGCGAGTACAATGTCCTCACCCAATTCCTCCTCTTTATTCTCAGGACAATCTGCCCGCGCTAAGTGCCTCCACGCCTCCTCAGGCAAGAATGCTTCCAATTCTTCATATTGCAATTTCGCCTCGTCTGGCATTTGCATTTGCTCGTATGTGAATGCCAAACTTTCCTTCACTAAAAAGAAATGGCTCAGATCAAACCCCGACGCCTCGTCGTCCACAGTGGCGAGTTTATCACCGGACATTTTTCTCTCAAATGCCGATCTCTTGGAATCAAGCCGACGCAACTCTTCATCGTACCTTCTGACTCTATCTCCGAAGCCGTCAACAATGGCTCCCCCCAAATTGTGAAGAAACGCTTTCCACTCCTGATTTTTCAATGGGCTCATTGCGGCAATCTGCGACTTGCCCTCACCAGCGTCAGATGCCGAACCATCAAGCAATGTTCCAAGTATAACCGTCCTTCCGTTTGGGAAATCTTTCATGAACTTCATATACAGATCTTTGACCTCCTTGGAAGAGTGCGCGATCGGTCCAGGAGGCAAAGCCGCCGCGGCTGCTGCATTTATTGCATCTTGATGTGTCGCAACGCTTTCAAAAGAGTTGTCAGAACGACGTAACGATTCATCTCCTCCATGCCCTGAATTGATATTTACCCCACTGCTTGTGACGCCGCCTACTCCTTTACGTCCGGCTCGGAAGCCACTAAACCCACCTCCCACCCCGACCGAATTGGTTGCAGATCCTGCAGTATTCGCCCCACCCGCAGACCCCTTGGATCCACCAATCGGAACATACACAATAATGTACCTACTGCCGAAATTCCCCGCCACGAATGTTTTTCCTGCAGCCAATCCCGCTTTTTCCAATGCCTTTTCATTCGCCGTGGGTTTGTTCGCCGATTTCTTCGCCGAACCCATGGGAGTGGAAGTACGGGGTGCACAGCTGTTCGCTTCTGATCCATGATTGCTATCATCTTTGATTCCAATTCCACTCCCCTCAATCTGGTTGACGAATGCTCGAATGGCCGGACGGACTTTGGCACGATAGTGGTCAATGTTTTCGCAGGGAGCAATGTAAATGTGACAATACGGACCCTCGTGCCATCGATCCGGGTCGGAAATGGGTTGAATAGTCAATCCTAACCGAACGGGTAGGTGTGCAATCGTGCCCATGGAAGGTTTGGATGCCGTGGAGGTGCGAGGATTGGAATACGATAGGGAGTGCAGCGTGGAAGCATAATCACGACTAAAGGTTGTTTGCATCTTCGAGAATAGATTCAGATTGGCGTGGGCGTTGCCTTCCCACGAAGGAGGCGGCGTATTATGATTGTCTCCCCGTAAGTTTTTAAACAGTCCTCCCCCTTTCCCGGCCGCGGGAGGAGAGCTGTGCACATTGGGGGGTAATGATGCCGGGCTGGTTTGATTGTAGGTGATCCCTCCCGCGGGTGTGCTTGGATCTATCACGTTGACCAATACACCGTTGGAGGCGTGAGAAAATTGACCTAGTGCCGATAGAGCCGCGAGAGTAACGGCATCAAGATTGCTTTTGTTGATGCTGGAACCATAGCTCTTTTGGGAAGCGATGCCTTGAGCTGCTTTGATTAAGGCTAAAGTGGACGAATCTTCGCTGGCAGTGGAAAGAGCACTGGTTCTTTGACGGGAAGGTTTGTTGCCATTGGTTCCTTGATCAATAGTACTTTTTGGCCCTCGTCGTCCTCTGCTTTGGGCCAGTGAGATGAATCCCGCGGAAAGGCCTATTCTGAGCAAACTGGGCGAGTCGTCACTATTGCTGGAGTTGCTATCTGTCTTTCGGATACCATCAAAATCATCCATGATTGTTGTCATGTGCCAATGCTCTTTCTATCGGTGCACACGAGAGCAATAAATGAAGAACGAGAGGTTCAGCACATATCCAAGTCAAGCTTTGTTCGAATAAGCATCAAATTTGTAAATGAAATACGAATAATACGAAATCGACCTTGGTTCCGCTCTTTTATATCAGTCTAAAAGACAAAATAGGACGAATTCAGTACATGCAAAAATACTTCAGTTGTGTCCGCCTTCCTCGACTATGATAGCGTGCGAACACAGCACTACTCAGATGAAGCAGAACAAACAAACACTTGGCAGATAAATTCCAGCAGATTAGCATTGAGTGACAACGAGATGAAAGGGGATGAATCCTAAACAAGTTCAGAATCGAGAAAACTCACTTACGTCTGATTCCTACGATGTACGCAAAAGATGATGCACTGGATGGATTTTGATTTCAATGTTATGGCCGCGATTTCAAACGCTGCAGTTATTCGTGGCGGTGCTCTATCACGTGCAATATTGTGTTGGCTGTTAGCTGGCTCATTATTTGCTACCCCCTCTCTAGAGAGAGAGCGATGTGGCAGCCTCGTCTGATACCGTAGTTTTGTCCTACCATACCATACCGGGCGGTAAAAAGGCTGGTAAAGGGGTATGTTGCTTTATCTTTGCAGAAACCGGGGAATCGCTGACTTTCTAGTATGACGACATAGGTATCTGTAAGATCGCCTACAAACTCCAGCTGCCGAAGCCACGGACAGAGGGCCCGCACCGTTCCGGCTTGATGAGCTGTATCCAATCGAACCTCACAACTCCGGCGTTATTTCAAACGATGTGGACACATTGTAGGAGTACGTATTCAATAAGTATCTTATGCTTCAAATCACAATGTTATCCATGTACGATGTACGAATCATACTGATTCCTTGTGAGGTTTATGCGCAATAAAATTGAGAAAGAGCCGTAATAAATAGTTTTTGAAATTCGCCTAATTTGTTTTTTCAGGAGTAAGCATGTTGAGACTGGTCAAAGCTTGCAAAATTTTACAAGAAGAACTGCATTGTACGATAAGTGTACGATACACGAGAAGACGCCTTCAACGCTGGATGAGTGGCATGTCTTCGGTTCACACAAACAACATAATATAAGAGAGGAGCACGAGTGAGGCATGAGTGCACCGTCTTCTCAGTAGAATTATTATATATCGACCGTCTTTATTCTTTCTCCAGTGACCATCGTTAAGGTACGAAGTGGTGTGCCGCTGTGAACGCATCCTCTCATCGAGTAACTGCGAACTTATGTGCTGCGCTCATGGCCATCATCCATGGCCATGCATGTTTACTTATTACTTCCGTCTGTGTGTGTCTTGAAATTGGGGTGTTCTCAGATAGTTACACTTAGGGGCATTTCATCCTGAAGTCGATCTCTCTGATTTCATGGCGTCCTGTTTGGATTAATCTCACTGTGTTGACTTGGTCGCTCGTGGGGGTAGATCTTGCTTGTTGTCTTGCAAATGATGATTGCTTGCTCGTGTTTATTTCTTTTTTTGTCATGTGACTTCCTTCCGTGAATGTTTTGTGAGTTCCTCATTTCTTATCGTCAGCTTGATAAAATTATCTCTCCGCAAAATGGCATAGTAGCAACTCCGGACAGAAACCTGCATAACTACAAGCCAACAAACAAGGTTCCATACCCACCAGAATACATTTCCAACAAACAACTGACACAAACCAAAATGTCAACCCTCCTCGCAAAAGCACGCAAATCCACCAGAAACATGGTCACTAATCGCAGCCGCTCTTCCTCCCAACTCAAAGAATCCACGCAACCCACCACTATCTCCGAAGACGACGACGAAGAAAGCCACGTAGGCGAATACACACTCCAATCCGAATCCACAACCAGCTCCAAATCCAGCTCACAACCCGCGAAAAGGACACGTCCTCAAATAATCCAACGATTATCCTCCCGACAACTGGCCAAGCGGCGAAGTACCTTAGAAGATTTTCAACTGGATCCATGGGACGAAGACAACGTTGACGCCTTTCCGCCCGAACTTCACCACAAACAATCCTGTGCACCACTCAGCACCCTCTTTTGCGTAGCGCAAACTGCAATTCTGGCCGCCATGATGATTCAATGCGGAGTCGCACCGATGAATATCAACCCCATGATAGGTACGTACCCCTGTCTTTTCTAGCGCCCACAATAGTATGAAGTTCATCGACAAAGAGACTTATCCATTGAACCCTCTCCCTTCAGGACCGTATCCAGATGCATTGAATTACTGGGGAGCCAAGAATTCGGTATTAATCATCGACGATGGGGAGTTTTGGCGTTTGATTACTCCGATATTTTTACATGCTGGAGTAATTCATTTGTTTGGGAATATAATGGTGCAGATTGAGAGTGGGAATCGGTGGGAAAAGGAATGGGGATCGCTTATCTGGATCATAATTTACATTGGGTCGGCGTTTGGGAGTTCAATATTGAGTGCAATCGTCATGCCCGATCAAATATCGGTGGGGAGTTCGGGTGCCGTGATGGGACTGTTTGGGGGGAAATTCGCTGAAATTGTGTTGCTTTGTTGTGAGAAGAGTGAGACGAGAGTGGAAAAGGCAGATGAGAGGTCGAGGAAGGAACAGGCTTGTGAAGTTGTCGGAGGAATTATTTTGGTAATGGCCATGAGTTTCATTCCGTATGTTGATTGGGCTGCGCATCTCGGTGGGTTGGCTGCGGGGTTTGTGATTGGATTGGTCTGTTTCTCCTTCAAGATTCGGAATTGGTTCTTCATTCTAGTTTGGTTTGTGATTGGTGTCGGCAGCACGGTCGCTCTGTTCTCGGGGGCGCTGGTATTCATGTATACTGGCGTGGAGACAAATGAGGACCTGAGAGATGTATGTGGCTACTACAAACAATACTTTCAAGATTACGAGTGTCAATGTATGTTGGACGAGGCAATACAATTCGGGAGTTGGCAGATTGGTGGAGGGGCTAACAATGGAGGCGGTGGTGGCGAAGGAGATGGTGAAAAGTTTATGTAGTTGGTTTTGTTTGATGTTAGTAATTCCAAATAGAACTATATCGGAACCCATGTTAGTTCATTAACATCTTGATAACTGCAGCAGCTTTATTTTGGTCTATTTTTCTCAGTTGGGTCAATCTGGTTTGGATTTCACTCACGGTAGACTGACGCGTTGCTTCACCAGCCCCTAGTCTCTCCATTTCCAGTTGATGTTCTCGTCTCTCTTTAATCTCATGGTAAATCTGATCGAATAAAGTATGAGGCACTGCTCGTGATTTCCAGCCAGATTCATGTTCTCTCGGGGCAACATATCCAGGAAGATTGGTCAAATCCCTTGGAAGACATTTACCACCACCACCAGAAAATACATCATTTAACCTTTGCTTCTCCGCGTCGGAAGAAAACGCATGAGAGACTGGTGGCCGGTACTTTTTGTTGATAAACTTGACTTCTTCCACTGTCGATTTACACCCACTTTCAGTCTTTCGATGCGGAATTCGATCCACCTTTGCAACAGAATGACATTGACCGTTCTTATCTCTTCCAACCTTTGGAATTCGCATTGAAAGTGCGCGAACTATGTTATTCTTTCGCTCTTTCTGCTTCTCCTCTTCTTCCGTTTTTGAAAGACCGTGAACTGTGTACGTTGTCTTCCATACCCTGGATGCATCCTCTTTTGTTTCCTTCGGTTCACTACCGGAATCGACTTCTGTGGCCCGTCGTCGTCGAGGTTTTGGATACGATACTCTTTGTGATGATGGAGGGCACCCGTAGAGTCGACTTAGCAGCCGGCCAGCCTCAGTGTCTCGTTGGAATATCTTCCAGGAATGGTCGTCATTCGAAGTGCTCATGTTTACAGCACAGCGATTGACCTCTGTCGTGTGCTAGTTAAACTCGGAAAGCACAAGAAAATAGAACTCTAAGTGAATTTACGTTTGTTCAGTTTTCAGGTAAAGTCGTTCGATAAACTATATAACTTCGATAAAAACATATGGAAACCCAACTGACTGTTAACGATGGGAATGAACTCCATCTTCCATCAAATAGTCTCCTTCGTCATCCCATGCATCTACTTCTTCCGATCTAGGTGATTGATTTCTAAGTACTACAATGTCGTTGCGATCTCCATCGTCATCGTTTGATCCATCTGAACTAATCCAAGTAATGGGTTCTTCTGATATTTTTGCGATTGATTTTGCCTCACCCCTAGTCCTAACACGAACCTTATCTCCTTCAACAACCGACCCCTCTAGCACCAGACGACTCAGTGGATTCAAAATGTCTTTATTCAAGACTCTCTTGAGCGGACGCGCGCCGTACCTCACGTCATATCCTTTCTCTGCGATTGCTGCAAGTGCGACATGACTAACATCTAACGTCATATTTTGCCCCTCCGCGAGCCTATGTGCGATCTCGGCCACGTGAATCTTAGCAATCTGATCCATGTTTTCCCGCTGCAGCCGATTGAAAACCACTGTTTCGTCAATCCTATTAAGAAGCTCTGGGCTCAACGTACTCCGCACGACCTCCATAATAGTTTCTTGAACAGCTGGTTCTGATCCCTTCAACTCAGGTGGTAGCCCTGCAATGACATTGGCTCCGATATTTGACGTCATGACAACAATGACATTGCGGAAATCAACTGTTCGCCCATGAGAATCTGTCAAGCGTCCTTCATCAAAAAGCTGCAATAGGATGTTCCATACATCGTGATGTCCTTTCTCAAATTCATCTAACAGAAGGATTTGATAGGGTCGTCGCCTAACACTCTCAGTCAACGTCCCGCCCTCTTCGTAACCTACATATCCAGGAGGTGCCTTGATTTCAGGAACCACGTTTAATGTAAGCTACCGCTGATCAAGCAATTGCTAATGCAAAAGTAAAATTAAAACACTTACACCAATAAGCCTTGAGACGGTGTGCTTTTCTCCGTATTCACTCATGTCTATCCTCGTCATTGCATTCTCATCATCAAACAAGCACTGTGCCAAAGCTTTGCACAGCTCAGTCTTTCCCTGTGAAGTTATGTTAGAATTGAAAACGTGTGTTGGTTAGATAATACATCAGATACCTATACGTCAGAGCATTCGATTGTATCGTCAAACAAAGACTTACCACGCCCGTCGGTCCAACGAAAAGAAAGTTCCCAAGCGTCCTATTCGGCGCCTGTAACCGCGTCCTGGCCAAACGTACACATTGACTCACGGCTGATAGTGCAGCGTCCTGTCCAACCACGCGTTCTCTCAATTTGTCCTCTAAGTGCAACAACTTTCTGGATTCCGAGCCAGTGATGCGAGACACAGGAATGCCCGTGTGTCGAGCGACGACTGTAGCGATGGCTTCTGCGGAGACGAAATCTGCAAGCATTTTATGTTGCTGTTGACCTGCCGGTGCCGATTGATCTTCTTTTTCCAACTCTTCCATTTCGTGCTCCAATGTTGGGATAACTGAATGTAGCAGCTCTGCTGCTTTCGCTAGATCTCCTTGCTTCCTCGCCATGGTCAATTCTCTACGTGCAGAATCAAGCTTTTCCTGAAGTTTCTTGGTACGCTCCAACTCTTCCTTCTCCTCCATCCACATTTTGTGCAATCGATCCAACTCTTTCTTAAGCGCACTAACTTCAGCATCCACGACTTCCTTTCGTGCCTTGGACTTGGCATCGTCTCCTTCGTTGGCCAGTGCGCTTTGTTCAATCTGCTTAGTCAATAGGTCTCGTTCGACCTTCCAAACGATTTCGGGTTTACTTTCCTGTTCGAGACGGAGTCGGCTGCATGCTTCGTCTATGAGGTCAATGGATTTGTCGGGTTGTTTTCTGTCGGTGATGTATCGATTGGATAGTGTGGCTGCGGCTATGAGAGCCGCATCCTTCAAATACAAGACAGCAATCAAAATAGAATACGATGAAACATCGCTCATACCCTACGAGATATACGAAAGTGACATCACATTTAATAGAAACAGCTTACCTTCACTCTAATCCCGTGATGCAACTCGTAACTATTCTTCAAACCCCTCAAAATAGAAATGGTATCTTCCACACTCGGCTCCGCGATATACACACTCTGAAACCTCCTCGCCAGCGCCGCATCCTTCTCAATCAACCTATACTCATCCAAGGTCGTGGCACCCACCAACTGCAATTCTCCCCGTGCCAATTTCGGTTTCAACATATTACTCATGTCCATGGAACCCTCTCCCTTCCCGGCGCCTACAATCGTATGAAGTTCATCGACAAACAGAATAACTTCCCCACTCAAATCCTGAATATCCTGCAGCACCGACTTGAGTCGTTCCTCAAACTGACCCCGAAACATGGCCCCGGAAAGTAGACTCGATATCTCTAGACTGATGACGCGTTTATTCTTCATACTCTCCGGAACCTCCCCATGAGCAATCCGCTGCGCCAATCCCTCGGCAATGGCCGTCTTGCCCACGCCCGGCTCGCCAATGAGGACGGGATTGTTCTTTGTCCTCCTCGCAAGAATTTGGAGTGTGCGCCGAATCTCTTCGTGACGGCCAATGACCGGATCGAGTTTTCCGTCCTTGGCCAGTTTGGTGAGGTCGACGCCGTATTGTTCGAGTGTTTGGCCCGGAGTGCGGTTGGGATTTTGGGCGTTTTGGAAGATGTTGCCGAGGTTCATGCCGTTGGGCGGCTGGGAGAAGTTTCGGGATTGGAGCGGTGGAGGAATGGCGTTGGTGCGAGGTGCGTGGAGTGATGCAGTTGGGTTACGATTGGAGCATAGTTTTGACAATGCGTGGTTGTTGTGCTGATGTCGTTGGCTCGACAAGGCGTGCAGGCCTTGCGTCGATGACGCCGCGCTCATGGAGGGAAGGACGGAAAGTGATCGCGTGGCGACATCTGCCAGAATCCTTCTTGATAAGTTCGAGTTGCATCGGTCGACGACAATGCCCCACATGATAGAGGATGTGCAATTAAACCACGAGTTTTCTCCAACTTGGCGTTCGAAGTAATCACGCAGAGGTCTTGTGGAGGTGGAAAATGAGACTGCGTAGTCAAGGACAGTTACTTCTTTGTTTGTTTGTATGTCGACTTCGCTTTCAAGAGAGATGTCTCTAGAGAGATGTGGGACTGTTGAACCGATAATAATATATGTTCGCAGGTGAAGCTGACGACTTGACATGAGGGCCTCTATGAGGGACACAATTTGCTCATCGATCTTCATCGATGTAATGTCACCCAGTGGAAATCTTTTTTGGATAAGAACACCTATGCTAGTTCAATGAAAGAATATGATCTACTGATACAGCTTCATACGAAAACAAGATTAGAATTCAAAAGGTATCTTTACAATAATCACTTTTATAGGTACGAGATGAAATGAAACCCACATCCATTTCATTTCAGCAAGCTTCCTTGAATATAATGAGATATTGTTACAGATGTTATTAGGATGTTATTGTACGTTAACTTTGTTGTGATCGCATTATAATAGGCTTTGACGCTGACTATATCCCAGTACTTTTGAAATTCTGCCGATACGGCAGGATTTCACGTGGCCGTGGTATATTTATACGGAGCTTTTGAAATTCTGCCACCCCGGCAGAATTTCGTGGACGATTCCTATGTTAAAATTTAGTAAAAATCCCTTGGGCCCAGAGGTTGTAGAGACAATATCGTGAGAAGGAGTTTGAGGCTATGTGCCATTAAAAAGCAATGACAACAACAGTTTCGTTTGAGCCACGTCATTTGATTCCAATCTGCAAATGACCAACGATCATCCGTTACTCACGAATTCGCAACGCTTCGGACTATTTTTTAAAAAAATCTGATGTGACCGTTGATAAAGTTTCATTACTAAGGTTATTCTAAGGGACCATAGGAATTAATACGATCTCAAATTCTGCCGGCCGGCAGAATTTCGATTAGTACGATATAGCACAAAACCAAATTCTGCCGATACGGCAGAATTTCAAAGTACTGGGATATCTCTCTAGAGATAGGAAAGACTAATATTACAAGCAGCTGCTGCAAGATTTTTTAGCAGGAGTAAGAGCCTGCAAACTGGAAGAAGTCTTGTTTCGCTAAATAAAGATAACACTGGAAGCCAGTTAGAACTTTGCTCGCATGGCGCACATGATGTCTAAAAGCCCTTTAGTCCGACCTTGGGTGTGAGATTGATACTTAACATCAGTAGTACAAACGAATTTTGTAAGCGTAGTCATGTTCAGCTCATGTTCAACAAAATATGACTAACATGTGTCGTGAGTGTACTTACACGTTTTAAGTCGACTATCGAGGTGTATGTAATAAGTCGTACACACACAAATTCACGTATGGATATTGCGAGAAATTAGGTGCCATTTTTTATTTTCATTGAAGTTGATACATGCAAGTTTCTACTTAGAGAACAATAACTCTAAAAAAGCGCTAACTGCGTGTTGTTGTGAGTTCAACTTACAAGGGGTGACACATAGCCTTCAACATGTAGTCATATAAATAGACCCAGACAATTCACTGAGGCCTTGTTCCCAGCTGACACAGGTATACTCTGCTTCATCTAGCAGAGTGAGCATGTTGCCTATATGCACATGCATAAAAAAGACCACAAATGCTTCTACACGCAAGAGGCACAATTAAGCTGTGAGCAGACACCACTACAGTGTCTCTAATCAGCAACTCAAAAAGTCACAGACTAGGCTGTCCCACACAGGCTTAAACCCTAGAGGTTGTGAGGTTTGGCCATAGGTTCTAAGACCTAAAAGCTCTTATAGATGTATTGCCTTTCGCCTTTCTTAAAAGAGCATGTAAAACATAGATAAGCTTTTGAGGCTAGATAACCCGTTTCACAATCACAGGAGGTGATTAGATGCTGTCTTAGCGCTCGAACTCACACTCAATTGTTTGCACTCGAAATAAGTTTTTGCAAAACAAGATTTGAATCTTATTGTTGATCTCATTTCGACCAAGTAAGTGGGAAACGAATATGTATTTAAATTGTGAGTGCCCGCATGTGTGCAAAAGAAGTTGTGAAAAAAGTTGTGTGATGGGGCCGATCACCACAAATAGTTGTGAGCTCACCAGTCGTTGGAAAAGATTGTGTGAAAAAAAGAGTTGGTTCAGAAATCGCAGAAATTTGTGTAGGACATGGGGAAATGTGTGACAAAGGAGGTGTGTAGAGTGCAAAGACAGCAACTCAAACGACTATCGTATTTCTTGGATGGCAAGGTCTGCGCATCATTTGGTCAAGACTCCAACAGTTACAAAAAATGTCATTTTCACGCAGATAACTCATGCTTAAGAGCCACTTGTCATCACAAAGTGATAGCCTTATTCATTTCCATCATGGCAATATGTATTGCTCCATGTAACTCCTACCCGCTCACCAGTTCTATCAATTTACATCAAAACTCACCATGAATGAAATGCACTAACACTGACATGAAAAAAATGATTCCTCTGCAGTACAATTCCTGGTACAAATGAGTACTGTGGTAAATAGGAGGGGATACCAATAATTGTTTACATGTAACAGGCACTTACTTTCAGTTCATAGAGATATGTATCTTTGAACAGTCAAGATTTTTTCAAAATCAAGATTTTTTCAAAATCTTAGTTGTGTTGGAAACTGAGCCGTTTTCTCCTTCTTCTTCTTCTTCTTCTTCTTCTTCTTCTTCTTCTTCTTCTTCTTCTTCTTCTTCTTCTTCTTCTTCTTCTCCTTCTCCTTCTCCTTCTCCTTCTCCTTCTCCTTCTCCTTCTCCTTCTCCTTCTCCTTCTCCTTCTCCTTCTCCTTCTCCTTCTCCTTCTCCTTCTCCTTCTCCTTCTCCTTCTCCTTCTCCTTCTCCTTCTCCTTCTCCTTCTCCTTCTCCTTCTCCTTCTCCTTCTCCTTCTTCAGTGAGACAATTTTTTTGCTTTTTGCCAAAACAGGTACTGACCATGAAGTTGATGTGAACTTACCTGTAAATAATTCATTTTTCGCTTGGACTTACACCGGTAGTTATAGTGTTTTAAGTATCTGCCTACCTTTAAAATTATATCTTTTTGTATAACGTATGACATTATTTTCTAGAATGTTTCTGTAAACTTGAAGGGAACATTAGTCACAAATTATCATTATAATCATACAACAATGGTTCTGTAAACTTGAAGGGAATGTTATCGTGTCACAAAAGAGTGTCTACGTCTAACAAGAATGATTTCGCAAACTAAAAATGGGTACATACTTTTAAAATGGGCGCGCGCGAAGCACGCGCGGCGCTCTCGCCCATTTGCAACTATGGTACTATAGAACATACTCATTAAGCGTAGAAAAGTGGCATACTACTACAAGCACTTTATTTCAAAAGTACGTCTTCCTCTGTCTCAACAAATCGCATTCTGTTTCGCTAGCTAGAAAAAAACCTTGTATCGGCTGCTGGTAATCTTAGTTGTGTTGGAAACTGAGCCGTTTTCTCCTTCTTCTTCTTCTTCTTCTTCTTCTTCTCCTTCTCCTTCTCCTTCTCCTTCTCCTTCTTCAGTGAGACAGTTTTTTTGCTTTTTGCCAAAACAGGTACTGACCATGAAGTTGATGTGAACTTACCTCTAAATAATTCATTTTTTGCTTGGACTTACACCGGTAGTTATAGTGTTTTAAGTATCTGCCTACCTTAAAAATTATATCATTTTGTATAACGTATGACATTATTTTCTAGAATGTTTCTGTAAACTTGAAGGGAACATTAGTCACAAATTATCATTTTAATCATACAACAATGGTTCTGTAAACTTGAAGGGAGTGTTATCGTGTCACAAAAGAGTGTCTACGTCTAACAAGAATGATTTCGCAAACTAAAAATGGGTACATACTTTTAAAATGGGCGCGGGAGCTGGCGCTGCATGGCGCGAGGCGCTCTCTCCCATTTGCAACTATGGTACTATAGTACATACTCATTAAGCGTAGAAAAGTGGCATACTACTACAAGCACTTTATTTCAAAAGTACGTCTTCCTCTGTCTCGACAAATCGAATTCTGTTTCGCTTGCTACAAAAAATCTTGCAGCGGCTGCTGGTAATGTTGGAAACTGAGCCTTTTTCTCCTTCTTCTTCTTCTTCTTCTTCTTCTTCTTCTTCTTCTTCTTCTTCTTCTTCTTCTCCTTCTCCTTCTCCTTCTCCTTCTCCTTCTCCTTCTCCTTCTCCTTCTCCTTCTCCTTCTCCTTCTTTCTCCTTCTCCTTCTCCTTCTCCTTCTCCTTCTCCTTCTCCTTCTCCTTCTCCTTCTCCTTCTCCTTCTTCAGTGAGACAATTTTTTTGCTTTTTGCCAAAACAGGTACTGACCATGAAGTTGATGTGAACTTCGCACCCATTTTAAAAGTATGTACCCATTTTTAGTTTGCCAAATCATTCTTGTTAGACGTAGACACTCTTTTGTGACACGATAACATTCCCTTCAAGTTTACAGAACCATTGTTGTATGATTAAAATGATAATTTGTGACTAATGTTCCCTTCAAGTTTACAGAAACATTCTAGAAAATATTGTCATACGTTATACAAAAAGATATAATTTTAAAGGTAGGCAGAAACTTAAAACACTATAACTACCGGTGTAAGTCCGAGCGAAAAATGAATTATTTACAGGTAAGTTCACATCAACTTCATGGTCAGTACCTGTTTTGGCAAAAAGCAAAAAAACTGTCTCACTGAAGAAGAAGAAGAAGAAGAAGGAGAAAACGGCTCAGTTTCCAACACAACTAAGATTTTGAAAAAATCTTGACAACTAAGATTTTGAAAAAATCTTGACAACTAAGATTTTGAAAAAATCTTGATAAGATGTCAGCAGCTATATTCTTTAGCTTCGGACAAAATCCATTTTATTGCATCAATCAAGACCAAATCCTTTGTAACTTTTAATCCACATGTCAATTGACACAGACTTAAAATGCATGTACGATGATTAATAATTCAACGGGAATGCTCTGGTATTGACAGTGCCAGTGCCAGTGCCAGTGCCAGTGCCAGTGTCAGTGTCAGTGTCAGTGCCAGTGCCAGTGCCAGTGCCAGTGCCAGTGCCAGTGCCAGTGCCAGTGCCAGTGCCAGTGCCAGTGCCAGTGCCAATGCCAGTGATCAATGGAATCACTCAATCACTCAATTCTGTGGATTACTAATTGCTGTGATCCTCAGTTTATTTTTGGAATGATAAAATGTTGATTATGTAGCATTGCTTTGAGAAAATTTTGATGATGCAGCTACGGGAGCTAACCCAGTTTGTGGTTTTGATTGTTCAACATCAGTAGGAAAACTCATGATGAAGGTAAGAATTGTTTTGTCATTTGCCTCCTCTTTGTTTGAAAGTCAAGATGGAATAGATCTTCACTTGCACATAGAATGTCTATATGGAAAACACCTTCATGTGGAACATCCAATGCACTTGCTGCCAAGCACCTCCCAACTATTTTAACACTTATTGTGTGCTGATTTTTGTTGTGGGATTGGCAGGGAATTTGAAGTCAAGCCCAAGACATGAACACATTTGAGACTGAAAGCAATTTGCAAAACCAAAGCTTTTTCTACTGGTTTGCATGAAACTGAGGATTTTGTAGGGCTATTAATTGTTAAGACAGATCTCATTTAAGATGACTTTTTCATCAAAACCTCACTTTTTTCATTGCTTAACTGTGATCGGGGATCTGAACTTGGGAGTAGTGACTTGGAATCTTTGGTTTGGATACAGCTAAGAGTGTATGAGGCACTTGACCTATCTGGACACTATATATTAGTTTACTAACAATGTGCAAAATTTATTCATCATGCAAAACAAACAAAATTTACTTCAGGGTTTGAGGTGTGAACTAGTGACTGGACTCACGGTGGTTGGGAACCACCAGTTTGGGTACAAATAATATGTTTTGGGGCCATAATTTGTCCTTGATGTAAACAAAATGCCAGTGCCCAAAGGATCACATAACTCAGGCTGGTTTTTAAGTTCTATATCTTTGTCACACTCACAATACATCATAACACACAACCACACAACCGATTTTTTTCTCAGAATGCATCAAAACTTTGAACAAACAGTGCAGGAACTGACTAGAAGAATGTACCATAAACTGTCAAATGGCAAAAAATGCAAGTTGCAAAGAAACTCATAATTTTTTCCATTTTAATAATACTAACAAAGGGACAGAATATGAGTTATGCTCAAATGTAGCATGCGACATTTGTGTATCTGATAATTCAGCTTATGGAAAGGAACGATATTGGTAATTACATCAATGAACGTTTCGAGTATGTTCAATGATGAATTTTTGTCAAATTGCAGTTGTTCAGTTCACTATGTCTTCCTGTTAAATTAGTTCCAGTGATGTGGTATTGAGTTATATTATCCAATATATTCCATTGCGTTTCTTATATTTTAATCATGCGGGCAAGCCTCACAGAAATAAGTCCCCCTTTTTAGATTATCTGGATTCAAAATGCTTTACTTGAGGGTTCTACTCACAAAAGGAGTTAGTTACAATATTGTGCGTTCCATGAAGTAGTTTCACACATGAATCCCTTAAAAGTCAGATAGTAAGAGTTTAATGCAAATCAGAATATTGTATTCTATATTATTAACTTTGAATTAAGGCTGTAACGAACATTATGATGATTTAGTGTTGAGACTTGATACAAATTTAACTAATGAAATATGAAATTATATGACATGGCTAACTTGTCAACAATATTACTGCCCGATGGAACATCAGTTATCATTGTGTAACAACTTCACTGTGGAAGATTGTCTTTAGATGACCCTCAAAAATTATTTGAAGGTATCAGGGGATCAGTTGCATGTATTTTGTTCACAATAAATTTGAATGTTCTGAAGGTTCACAAGAAGCTGAGGGTGGGGAGCTGTTGCAATATTAATTGCCTCCTTATAGATTGCCATAGCAGTCAAATGATAGCCTTGTTTCTCCATAGAGAATCCCTTATTAGTCATCAAAAGCGACTTCACCTGTGGATCAGAAATGAGCTCTTCGGCTTGGTCAAAGTAGTAGGTGGCCAGTTTGTAATCCTTCTTTTCAGAGTAAATGGATGCAAGATTGACAAGGATGTCAGGCGAGTTTGGATTGGCGTTTAGACCTTGCAAAAAATACTCAATGGCCTCCTCGTCGTTTCCTGTATCTTTGAGCATAAGTCCAATCATATTTAGCACAACATCCTCAGCTACAAGAAAGCTCATTGGCCCCTGAAATGACTTCAGCAAACGATTTGCTTCTACTGCATTCTTGCAGTATTGTATATTGATTTTGGGTGAATGCCCTAGAAACTTTCCAAGGGCACATCGTAGATAATATGGCCTTGCATATTTCTGTTCACTCTCTTCGATAAAGAGGTCAATTTCGTCAAGTGCTTCTTTGGCAGTCTCCTGTGAATCATCCGCCCTGCTGTTTTCAAGAAGATAATTATTCATTGCATTCACCAGAAGTACTCTTGTTTGATTGCTTCTAGGATGTAATGCAAGGCTCTTCTTGAATGATTTCATGGCATCCTTGAAACGTCCAGTATTAGAATAGGCGATCCCGAGGTTGAAGTGGGCTGATTCATATTGATCGTATAACGCCACCGCCTCCTCTGCAGGTGAGAGTAGGAAACGAACAGGTGTCATTGTTCAAGCATATTAGGGTATAGATGAATACCAATGCACCGGGCTGAAATGTCTTACCCAAGAACGGAATTGCGTGCTGAGGATCATCGGAGAGAAACATAGTGGCGTAATTATTCAACACTTTGAGAGATTTCGGACAAACGAGCAATGCTGATTTGAACAGGGTCAACTCGCTCGCCCATTCATAGCTTCTATGGACTGTCTTCATCGCCATCACGCACGTGTATGAACAGAGCAAGATGAAGGACACCCCTTTCACGATTGTTTTTGATCTATCACACCAATTCCTTACTTTTCCATCATCCTGGATCATTGTTTCGTTAACATTTATGTTAACCAAACTTGCCATTGTGTATCCAGACCCAAGACAAAACCCCATGCTGGGCAAATACAAGAGCCTCTCGGCCAAAATTGTTCCAACAGGGAAGAATATGTTTGATACGGGGATGAATGGCAAGATGGTAAGCGCGAAGCTCCACAGTAACATTGCATTATTTTTCTGCAGACCAATCAAAAAGAAGGCTAAAAATGATAGCGGAATGAGCGCAGTCGTGAAATCCAAGCTGGTTCGATGCTGAATACACGGGTAACCGTAGTCGTATGAAAGATTCCATGGGAAGAACAGCTTTGCCAAGTATAGCTTATGCACATGTGCATATGATATGATTCTTTCAGCACTGCTTTCAAGCAATGAAATGCTGTTTTCCAACATACTCCAGTCGTAGATCATTTTCTTGCCGTGAAGTTTCAAGTGTAGCGCAGTGACAGCAATCGCATGAGCTACGTTTTGTATCGAGCGAGACACCAAGACTTGCAAGTGCCGGCCTTTAACCGCAATAAAAGGTTTCTTGGCCCAAAAGTGAATGCAGTCTGATGCGATAAAGACTCCAAAAACGGCAATGCCAGTTTCCTTTGAGAGAGTACCACAAGCCGCCATCGCCAGTGCTGGCTGAAATCGCCCATTGATGTATAGCCAAATACCAGTTAAATAGAAGCATCCGCATAGGAGATCACTACGACCTGCAGCATATAGATAGTAAAACGAGGAGTGAATAGTGAGGTCAAGCATTCAAGACTGAGTTTTCAGCCCGCACAGCTCACCGACAATCGATGCAACAGGTTCTGTATGAATAGGATGTACTGCAAAAAGAATGGAAGCAAAGGCGGCAGTAATAGTCACCGTTCTCTGATTTTCCTTTATGAATGTTTCCGCCAGCTGAAAGCATATCCGCGAATATATGTACGTCGCGATGGAATGGAGAATCACATTGTCGAGGTGGAACCCTGCTGCAGATTCTGTCCCCGTACGAAGATTGGTGAGGCGAAGACTCAATACAGTCAGTGGCCTGTAAGATTTATGGCTCTTGTCCAGTGACATGTCTTGGCCCCAAAAATCGTGAGTGAAGATATATGGGAAGATCGATCGAGTGCCAAGAACGTCAGGATTTCCGAGCACAGCCATTCTATCGTCCCAAACGAAGTCCCCGAAGATTGTCACAAAATGAAGCATGAAAGTAAGCATCGCACAAAAGAGAGAAGTAAACAGTGCTGGTTTTTTTTTAATGGCATCAGAACGGAAGCGATACGCAAACAACGAGACCACTAGAGACACAACGTCGTCGTGTGACTGCTTGAAATTTCTGTCGTCGACCAACTTGCTGTCCAAAACGATCGGCGATGGCATCATCTTCTCTTTTGAATAGGAGGGTGGAGTCGATAACAAATTCATCTTGCTGGTGGTGGTGCTAAAACAGTTTACACTTCTTGTCAGCCTCGGCGTCGCTGGATCCTGGACTTCGATGAACCTTGGAGGTGTGCTCATCAAACCTGCAGGACCATCAAGTGTTTTAGTTTTGACTGCATCTTTCTGTATATCAGGTGTATTTAACTCAGTATTCACAGCGACGACCGCCGTCTGAGTCGCCTTGACAGCGGAGAATCTTTTGACTTGGTCGAATGACACACCCCCTGCAACTTCTACAGATCCATTGCACTTAGTTGTAGGAGCGCAATTGCCTTGTAAGCAGTCTCCGTTCACGTAATGTGTCTTGTTGATTTCTTGTGTGGATCCGCCGTTGGTCCCAAGCTCATCGGGAGGGATTTTCGAAGTGGATCTCGACCTCAATATGGCCCGCGCCATTGGACGACTGGATGTGCAACCCATGGAAGGATAGTAAATTTTATGACCCAATGCTAAGCTAACTTCGTGATTGAAATTTGAAAAAAAAACACGGAGAGGACAAATTAAGATTGTATTGTACATTAAACGCTTTAACACCCTAACCATTCTTGGTTCCTTACTCGTACCAGATCATCCTTAAAAGCAATATGGCGTCACATACGAGTGGAGAGTCCGCTTCGTTAAGTGATACGAACTATCGGCTCTCAAAGAAAGTGGCACAGCTAACGAAGGCAAGTCCGTATCTTGCCTTCTCTTTGCCTATATTATAAGCCGTTTCGTAACGATCTAGTATTCGTTCTTTTAAATGCAAGTAGGTCATTGTGCATCTCAATACTGCTAACGAAAACACTGAGGTTGACAAAAAGAAGTTACGTGACTCTCATGCAGAAGAAATTAATGCCATACAAGCGGACGCTGATAGCAAAATACAGACACTTCAGAATGAAAATAAAGCAAAAGAAACGGCCTTGCGGGATCTCACCGCGAGATCAATTGCTCAAGAAAAAAATGCACAGCAACAATTGATCGCTGCTCAAAACGAAGCCAATGCACGGGAAATTGAGTTTCGGGCTCGCCACGAAGAAGAACTAAAATCTCGGGTAGAAGAGATTTCCAAAGAGCTGACGTCCCAGACTAATTTTGCGTCCGATCTTTTGAGTAAGTTGGAGGACAAGTCTCGGCAGCACCGAACAGAAATGGCAAATTTACGAGAAGAGATGAAGCAAGACAACCAAGCAGGACTTCAGAGACTACGCGAAGAGTTGTCCAATATCCACTCGCAAGAGATGCAGTGCCTGAAAACTCAGCATGACCAATGTACAGCAGAGTTGAAAGCTGATGCCTTGGATCACGAGAAAGCTTCAGTGGAAAATGCAGTAACGCTGGTGAGGGCAGAGTGTGAGCAACAAATTTGTCAGCTCGTAAGTCAACACAATGAAAAGATGACAGCAATGCACACCGATGCGATCCAACGAATGAATGTCGAAACTGCGATTCTTCGAGGCGAACTTAACAATGCTCAATTTGTTGCCGAGGAAGTGCCAGGTTTAAAATGCAGGATAAATGGCCTCATCGACAGCGAAAAGAAGCTGCAGTCTGAAGTGAGACGGCTGCAGGCCTCTCTAAATTCGAGTTCTTCCAGCGCCCAAAGCACCATCGATGAGCTGAAAAGAGAGAATAATCAGTTGCACTATGAGATACGCGAAATAAATCAAGTCCTTGACAATCGTGTGAAACAAGTGAGAAAATTATCGACATTAATTCTTCCAGCATCTTTCGTGCCTTTTCTGACCTGTCACTTTTTCGCCTTCCAATAAAAGAACAATGACTTGATGCGACTCCTTGCGATGGTCGGCGATCAGAAATCTTCAATGGAGAGCGATTTGAAAGAGGTCGAGGAAAAATGTAGGAAGATGTGCAAGGAAATTGAGAGTAAGAATGGCGCCATTTCCAAGCTAAACGTTGAGCTGAGCGAAAGTAAGCAAGCACAAATTGATCTCAGTGAACAGATATCGCTGGCAAGAGCCGAAATAATTCATTTATCACAATACAAACACCACGTCGAACAGTCACACGAGCATATCATTCGTCTGCGAACAGAATTAGAGCATGTCAAAGCAAAGGTTAAAGAGATGAATCATTTTTACACCTCGTCTCAAAGTTCGATTACAGAGTGGAGGGACCGACTGCGGGGGCTGCATTTTGCTGAGGTGACGCAACTTAAGGACCAAACAGCGCTCTTTCAGGGCGAGATGAAACGACTTGAGGCAATCAAGCACAATCTTGAGCAACGCCACACACTATCAATGGCTGACAAGGAAACCATTGAACAGAGGCTCAAATACATGGAGCAGGCAGCAGTTAGTGCCGCAAATGCTCATTCAGGAGAAAGATTGTCATGGGAGAAAGCCATGGATGAGCTGAAGGTGAAACACAGAAAAGAAAAATTACATATCCAATTAGTTTCTCAGGATGAACAGGACATCATGCGAAATAAAATAGTACAGTTGGAATTAGAGAAAGCAAAGCAGGAGGAACACCATGAGCGAAAATGTCAAATACTAGAAGCAGATTTCTTACATAAAGTCGAAGGCCTCAATGCAGCTTTGTCAAAGTCCAAGTATGAAAGTGTTATCGAGATTCAGAAGATGGCAAAAGACAATATTGAATTGCAGGAGATACTTGAAGCAGAGAAAGAGCAATGCGTCTCGCTTTCACTTAAAAACGAGGACTTGGTGAGGCAAATCAATCTTCTCAATGAAAAGCATGAAAAAGAAATCGAGAGGCTGCGGCACAATCACATGCAAGAACAGGAAGAGTCAACTCGTGATCATGCTCAACGTTTTCAACAACTGGAGCAAAAGCTTTCCTCGGAAAACGAGGCGCTGTCTGAGCAGCTCGGGACTGTAAAACAAGATATGCATATTTTAGTCCACGAGTCACAGCGCAAGATTGCTACAATTAAGGAATGTGCTGCGTCCGCACACCAATCTACAATAGAGGCGAAAGACTTGCACAGTGATTTGAAATGCTTGAGCCGGCAGTTATGCGATACAAAAAGCGCATGGGAACAGTGTGCAAACGAAGTATCTTACAAGCTTCGGAACATGAGACAGACATGTATTGAGATAGTCAACCAAGAAAAGATGGATGCACAATTCGCATGTGACGAAGCCCTCAGTAAGCTGAACGATTCATACAACCTAAAGGTAGAGGCGGCGACCAAGGAAGCAGCCGACGCCAAGAAGATGCTTTTCCAATCCATCCGTGAGCACGAGATGAAACTGGAAAGAGAAATTCGACTACTTAAGGAAGAGCACAGTTCGCGTTTGAGCTCAGTAGTCAAAGAGAACGAGGATAAATGCGGCGAGCTGTCGTCAAAGCTCAAAAACCTGCACGCAGAGTTTGACTCCGTTGTGGCCACGGGTGTAAAACAGAAAGAGGAGCTGTCTGAAAAGGAGAAAATGATAGGACGAATCGAAAAGAAAATCATAGATCTTACCAAATTGCACAATGATGAAATGCGGTCTGTTCAATCCAAGCATCAAAGTGAACAAGCCAGTCTCATGAGGGACAATCTATCCAAGGAGGCGTTAATGGAGGCAAAGTTTGCAGAAGAGAGAACACGGTTGCAAACATCATTAGATGAAGTGAGCGATCAGTTGAATGAAGCCAAGGAACAATTACAGCAAACCACGTTAAATGAAGCACAAAATGAATCACAGATTATATCTTTGTAAGTTCTTTATCTTACGTACCTGTCTACTGTCTCAATGATTCATTCCAAGATAAACACACCCTCGAATGAATCGCTTTCTTATCACAACCATTCCCATTCAGACAAGAAAAAGTCGACACATTATCAAAATCTCAAGAGCAAACGAGAGAAAAGATGATGTTCTTCAAACTAGAGCTAGAGAATAGAGAGACGAATTTTAACAGGCGATTTAGCACGGCAAGCGAAAGAGGAGGGACCAAAAATACTGCCCAAGAATACGACAATTCTGAAAGTGCAGGAGTATTGCGCGTGATACAAAGTTCGCCTAAGATCAATGCGAAAGGAATGACGAACATTGGGATGAAAAAGATACAAAAAGAGCAACAGGAAATCAGGAGACAAGGACGAAGGACTATTGGCACTTCTAAGAAGGAGTCAAAAACAAAGAAGACAACAACAGCACTTCCTAAAATTGCGACCAGTATCACCACTGAATCAAAGAGACGATAACTACCACCAGTTATCTTTTTGGGGGTGAACTAATTGTATCACTCACAACTGATAAAGCATTTTCAAAGTTCATCATTCTTTTCTTCACCCAACAATGAACCCAACAGTTCTTCGCTTCGTGTTGCAATAACCAGCGGACACTCGTCCTCCCCCCTCCACCACTTGTGCTGTAATGTATTCTCTCTAATCTTTCTCCCACCCCACCAATTCCCATACATCAACTTATTCTCCGCCCTCCGTATCCAACTCGCGATTTTATTATCTCCCTTATTGTCTTCTCCTGAACACAGTGGTAGCGTATGCACAGTCAACATCCCATGCAAATTCCCAAAGACGACATCCGTCAAGAGTCGATCACCCACCATGCACAATTCAGAAGGCTCTTTCACATTAGGAAAGTGGAGCATAACCTCCTCCAATCCACCAGGCTTTTTCTCTTTATGTAAAATAACGGCAATCCCCAATCGTTCTTCTATAGACCTGGCATCCTCGTGCCCCACATCGTCGTCGGTCCCCGCCGAGTTGGACAGTATGGCGACGTTTTTGGATCCGAAGACATCGAGCGCCGATTGCAGGCCCGAGTGGGCGTTGGGATGGATGGAATTGACATAGGGCGCAGTGAGGGTGTTGTCTTTGTCGAAGATGACGGCTTTGATATTGCAGTGATCTCGAAGGGCTTGGTAGTTTACTTCTGTTGGAGGATAGGAGACGGCGAGAAATGTGTGGGCATGAAAGGTTGGCTTGTGGAGACAAAGTGATACATCCCATACAAGATTCGAGGATGAAATGTACTATTGTCATAAAGTCGAAATCAAAGATCCATGCCAAGTAAACCTTTTCTCCAGGAAAAAGAACCAAACGACTTCTTAAGAGAAAAGCCGTCGACGAAAAACGGTTGTTTTCACGTCGGGTCATCACTTTGGTGTCCCACCAAGAGCGAGGCTAGGCGCGCGAAGGAACTCTGACCAACACTCACCAGAAACAGTAGATACGGCAACGTGAGGAGCAGCAAGGTAGGGACGTCGGACGACCGACGCTAGTGTTGTCAATGCCTTGAGATTGATCGATTGGACCATGATGGCGGTCGTTGTCTTTCTTCGTACTATTATGTCGTCTGTGGAGGTTACTACTATGCCTCTATGTATTTCATCACAAAGGTATTGACTTAACATCACTCTTTGAGGTACCTACCTGTACCTACCAACCTGGCGATGTGTAGCTCAGTCAGACAGGTATTATACCGTGGTAACTATGGTACAACGCTACGTACGTATTATTACTCCTAAAAAAATAATACATAACGCTGTATCGCCAAATATCTCGTTTTAGATGGTCTCAGTAGGCACCTGAACAGTCAAAGAACGCCCGATGACCTAACGTATTTTGGCGAATAAAACATCACAGAACATCACTTTCTCTCTCTAGAGAGGTAGAGGCGACAACAGAAAACGATACCCAATAATACAGCGTAACATCTCCGTAAAACATGCATTTTTCAGTTCTATTTTTCATTGGGCTGAGTCAACCCTCAGATCCTATCTCTAACCTCGATAACAAGATAGAACTTGCGCATCGCTATGAAGACATTGCATCGTGAGTCTTCCTATCATCAATCATCCTAGAAGTCTTCCATCGCACGCACCCTCATGCTGTTAGTGCATCGTGCGTTACGTGACATTCAGTGTACGATCACGAAGGCGAGAAAATGATATCCTAAACGGAAAACGACATCCAATCCAAACTACGCAACCATCACTTTTACCCCTGTAGCTAAGACAACCTAAATGAACCACTACCAAACACTCGGTCTCCCCCAAAGCGCCACCCCCGAAGAAATCAAAAAGGCCTACCGCAAATTATCCCTCGAAACCCATCCAGATGTTACCAAGGGATGTCAAAATACCAATGCCGAGAAGTTCAAGCGTATTTCCGCGGCATACTCAGTATTGGGCAATGAGAAGGCGAAGAGGTCGTACGACAGAGAGCTGAAGGAACACTTCAGTGGGTTTCGCAGGGGAAACTCTTCGGCGAGGGGTGCCGGTACGGGTGGCTCAACGCCGTCTTTCGGATCAGCCTTACCTCGAAACGTACTGATTGGATCTCTCCTGGGATTTGCTGGGGTGACATTTATGCGAGCATTCATGCCCCAAGAAGAAGAGATGGCTGATAGGTGGAAAAGTACGGGACAAAAGAGGCTGGTGGAGGCGTGGATGAACCCGAAGACTAATAGGTTTGAGAAGCCGAGACCATGGGATGAAGAGTATAGACGGTTGAAACCTGTACTGCAATTGGTTCCTAGGGAAGATGTTTATGACAGAAAATGAATCTGGTCAATGGAGCATTTTCACTCGCGAAATAGTATTTGATTGCTTCTGATGGGGACATTTATTTTTCTTTCAATTTCAAGTCACGGATCCATCTGACGGAATGTTCACAAGTTCTTCCCTTCATTTACAAAATACCTACTCCGAAGCAGTTGAAGAAGGACAATCGAGTAGCCATTGTTGGGCCTATGGTATCAGATTACGTTAATTGTCAATTGAATTGCCCCTGAGAGAACTGCCAGAAAAAGAAAGTTGCACGGAGTAATTCAGTTTCATTATCCGCCGACTGCCACAGATTTTGATAAATTAATCGGTGCAGAACATGATAATGTTAATTACTAATTCCGCGACGTAAGTATGCACCAGCAGTTGAAAAGATTAAACGTGTATGATCATACGATGTGATGGCAATAACATGGATGCAATCACACTATATCATCCGTATGATTCAAAAAACTAACTGGAAGATGAGACAAATGCTTCCGCAATAAGCACCCTTTAAAATATCTCCATCTCGCGCTTTCTTTCCACGCTCTTTCATTCCTCGACAAGACGTCCATGATGACTGATCGAGGGATAAACAAGCATTGAGAAAAGCCAACGAAATAAAACACTATGTGATTTTCATTGTACCAATCATCTTCTACCAAGACTTCATTCACTTCAACGGAACTCTTAGCCGAGCATCTATGCCATGATGCCATGTGACTTGTTACGTTCCTTGAAGAAAATCCGAAACCCTGGCGAAAAATAAGAATTCCACGTCCTAGTTCGTGATGATGAGTGAATTGCTCTCCGGATGAGAACTCGAGGTTGACCGATCGCATTGCTACATCGGCTTGTTCTTCCGGTGTGAGGTACTTTAAAGAGAGGTATGGTACCTTATTGATAAGTGGGTGCAATAAATGGAGGGCACAGAAAGTCTGAAGGCCCGGGGATAAAATGTCCAGGGTTGGGTATCTCTCAGATAATGTTGTTGCATTTTGGTTATCCAGCCAATTTTTGGTTGATCTGTCTCTTTGTTTTGTGAGGAACCGTTTGACTCGATTTGACGTCTTTTTTCCATGTCTGCGATTCTCGGAAATTGGCAAATCCTTTACCAAAAAGTCGCTGAACATTTGATTCGCTTGGTTCATGCGACGTTCGTATTCCTTGTTTACGGAACCCATTGAAGAGACTGCCTCGACGAAACTACCGATGATGTAAGCCCAAAAGATACCACATATGAGCATCAAGAAATTTGCCAGAACATACTGTGAAAAAAATATGTGCAACAAGTGTTAACGCATCGTTGTAAAATTGGTGATGCTATGCATTCTGCGCGAATTACCTCTGACAATGTCACTGGTATTACGTTGCCATATCTTCAAGAAAAGTACAGGTTAGAAATTCGAGAGCTATTTTGCAGAAGCCGGGATGATACTGATCACGATTGTACTAAGACGCACCCAATACTTGTGATAGATTGAATCGACCAAAACAAGCACAGAAAATACCGATCCCAAGGGTTCTCCCATCCTATAGGGTTAATCCCTCCAGCGATGTTGTTGGCTTTGTACCAATTTGAAATCCAATTGGTACTTGTCAGAAGTTCGTCGCCAAACGATAAACCAGCCTCTGCGAAGGCTATCAAGCCCCATATGCAAGCTATCCAGTGCTAAAGAGGAGACGACGAGATCGAACGTTTAATGCATGAAATGAATTTATCATAGCTCCGCTCCAGACGTTTCAAACTCACCGCGAGTAACCCGATATACGACATGAATTTCAAAATTACTGCAGAAAAGAAACCGTTGTGAGGATCAAGCTGTCATTATATTTGAATGTCAGCATACTTAACAGATAAGAAATAAATACACTGACGCACGTGAAGCCTTTACATTCGTTCTTTCGAGATAACTTTGGAAGACAAAGCTAGTTTTCATTAGCCTCCTGAGTCGGAAGAGCCGAAGCAACTTAAAAATGTCCAACAGAAAAAGCATGTCATCCCACTGTGTGAACTCCATGTCATGTTCTAGCCCCCCGCCTCCAGCATACACAAGTAAACTTGTCGGTATGGAAGAAAGAATGTTAAAGAAGAACCAGCCACTTCGAATGTATTTTTTCCTTATTGTGACAAGACTGTAGACAAGATAACCTTTTTGGTCATAGTATGCACGGAAGAAATGAAGGAAAGTGTCCACTGTAACGGGAAGGTCGAGAGAGTTCGTAGATCAATGATTATTTAAGAAACGTGAACGAAAACCGCGCATTCATTTGCGTCGCATGAAAATAGTGCCTACACATACCAAGGAAACACACATCAACGACGGCGTTGAACGCAATGAAGCCTCTGCTGGTCATTTTGAGGTAACCCCCGCTAATACCAAACTCATAAGGAATCCACAAGGCATTGTAAAATGTAATAATAATGATGATGGAGTCCCAGAGTTGAGCAGCGGGACTCTCGGGGAAGATGACGTATCGGTACCCCCAAAAGGAGGGGTGGACTTCACCGATTCGCTGCTGGAATGATTTGGTGGATCCCTTACTACTTCTGTGAGTATCATTGCTGTTAACGACGCAGTTGCCGCCAGAGACATCGCTGTTGCGATAGGGGGCAATATTCATGGCATGGGATGATGTCGATAAATGAAGTACCCCGACAATATTGTCTAGCGTGGTAAAATAATAATAATGTTGTGTTGGTGTAGGTTGTTTGCATTGATGTTCGGTCTGTGAGCTGAGAAATAATGAATAATCCGTTCACGAGAGGCACAAAGATCTACAAAAATGCAGTTGGAGGGAGGGAGGAACCACGAAGTTGTAGTCCATTCAAGTGGTATCTTTGAGACATAAAGCTAGGGGTGTGGGTTTTTATAGCCCGTCTTTGTTCCATAATATGATGGAAAACTGTGTTTTTGTTCCAAGTGAGACATATCAAGAGGCCGAGCTCGAATGGATTCTGCAAAAAGGGACAAACGTTTTTTGTTGTGCATTCCACAAATCTATGTTTCTTATATGTTGACCCAAGTGTGTTGATGTTGTCGATTGGTCAAAATTGCACGAATCGTAAAACATGGATAGTGTAGAACTCTAAATGATGAAAAACACACACGTCAGTTCAACGCATTACCATAGTGTATGCTACAACGTCATCTGTTCATTTTTGATCACCCAGCATCACAAACAGCGACATCTCACGCCTCGCATCCAGTCAATGTACTTAAACCACACACACGGCAGATATCGACAACTCAAGCCATCAATAAAATCATCCTCAAACAGCAGTAATCTTTTCCAATATCCTCTCCTCAATCCTACTCCAATATTGCAAGCTGGCTGTCAAATACTTCGCATCCTCAACATTCTTTTCACGAAATGCCACAGCCAAGTCACCGATCACTTCGATTTGTTTGGATTGACATGTTTGAAGTAAAGCTTTTAGTTGTTCATCATTAGAGGCATGTTCGATTGCTTCACGCATTTCCATGATTTTGAGGAGGGAATGGGACTTTATTATGGCCTGGTGGCGTTGCGGGGACGTGGATGTTGGTCAGTTTATTTGAGGCCGAGCGCAAGTTGTGATGAGGCCAAATGTTGCCTCAAGGGATGAAAAGAAGCGTGATGTTGGTCAGTTTATTTTGGGGGGGAGTTAGTATGGGGCCGAGCGCGAGTTGTAGTGGGGCCGAACGTTGCCTCAAGGGTTCAAAAGATGCAGGACACTGTAATGTGTCCGTACGATGTTTAGGACAACGTGGAGCACCAGTAGTTTTGAAGATATTGCGATTCCAGCCAATATCATTTTTGTTTGACATGGTTGTGTCTTGATGTGTTGTGTGAGTGTCGTGTGGACTGTCAGACGGCTGATGATTGGCACAAGTTGGACAAGTGAGGAGTATCGTAAAATAATTTGAAATTTACAGGTAATCCTCAGTCATCTGAGGGTGGGGCCCAGCTGTACAACTCCCATAACATTGTACCTCGAAGTTCATTTAGTATATATTATCTTGGTACCAATTTATATCCTACACCATTATTTATACTGCCATGAAGTTATTTATAGCTGCATGCCATTAGTGTTTGTCAAACAATAATTGTACATTATTATGATCATTAAAAAATGGTTGACTCCCACTATTTTGGTGACAGCTTCTGTCGTTCTTATTTTTTGCATATTCTCTCACACTTATTTGGCGGAATTTTGTCACAACATTTTTTCATATTGATCATGATCATGACCAAAAAAGTTCATGATCATTACCAACTATTATTTATGTCTCTACTCCTGCTGCATCATCCCCCTCCACACCACCCATAAGTTCCTGACAAGGTACACAGCTCACCAGGAACAATTTGGACAGCACTTTTTCAGCACCCATCCTCACGCCTTATTCTGCTTCTCATCTTGACACCAAATTCCTCCTGACAATTCAGGATCAAATATCTTCTGGTTGACAAAGCATGTCTCGTTGCTGTTGGGGAATTTTGTAATCACTGTGCAAGCGTCAGAATTAATTCCACTTCTGGACTACTCAGGATTCATTCCCTCCCTGTTGACAATGTATATCTCCTCACTATCTTCCTATTGACAGCATATATCTCATCACTCTTTGACGGCAACGCATAACCGTCCCATCAATTTTAAATTTCATGCCCTCATTTCTTCACCATGGATGAATCCGGAGATCCAATCCATCCAGGCATCGAAGTGGGAGCTGCCCCGTGAACTTCCCCCCAATCTAAGTGGTAGCTGTCTTGCCAACTGCTCCCCCAACACTGCCACCTATTCACCCTGCACTCTCACTATCTCCATCAACAGCGTATATTGCATCACTTTTTGATGGTGTTGCATAATATAAAACCACCGTGCCATCAATTTTAAATCCTCCATCACTCATTTCATCGAAGTGGAAGCTATCTCACCAACTTCCCCCCAATCGAAGTGGTTGCTGTCTTTCCAACTGATCCCCCAACAATGCCACCAATTCACCCTCCACTTCCATCTGTCCAACCTCCAAAGGAGAAGTCTCAGGCAAAAGGTTGCCCAGGCTTGCACTGCAGTCCTCACACTCCTCTCACGAATGTCTGTGCTGAAGAATGTGCAAAGCAAGTACATTGAATCTGTTATGAGAAGATGCTGACAAAAACAAAAAAGGCACCGCTGTCTTCTGCACTTTTTCATATTAGGACAAGTACAACAAGTCCAATTCTGCAAGCCATCTTCATTAAAGGAATGATGGAAAGAATGGACCAGAGGACCCAGAGAACTCAGAACATTTCGTCATCCAATGGCTTCTTCCTGGCGAGAATTTTAACACATGAGGTCACCCCCAGCAGGGAAACAAAGATCAAGGTTGCAGAAAGAATTGCAAGTCTTCTCAACACTCACAGATTGAGACAAGGAATCACCTTGCCTTGCAGATGGTGTACAAGAAGATTACACACATTAAGGGGGGAATGTGCAGCACCTATGATTGGTGAAGCGAATCAAAGACTGGTGTAGGCCTCAAGGAGAGTGATCTTCTGTCTTCCAATCAGAAAGTGATTTTGTTTTCCTTTGCTTTTTTAATCACATTATGATTTCTTATCGCATCATTGCACTTGATACAGGTATGAACTCAGAATCTTCTTTCAGCACTGAAGAAGACAACCAAAAACAATCTTCAGATAGTGCCTGGATGTCTTCCGATGCTCCAAAATCAGCTGGAAGGAAGAAACAGAGATCTTCCAAAAAAGGCACACAGGTAGAGGTCCAGCAGAGTTGGGTGTATTCAATGCTTTGCTGATGACGATTGCAAAAAGGAAAACTGCAGAACTTGCGGCAAATACTGAAACTGGCTGAGATGGGGGAAAAGTGAGTAAGATGGTGTCTCTCATGCTAGGTTGTAAATTCCAATTTTGGTTACTGTCTCAATACACAGTAATGAGTAACAAACAGGAATTCCTGCAGTAATTACTGCAGGTTCCTGTAATATTACGGTAAATTTTGTCAAAATGAGTCTTATTTTGTGATGTCACAGCGTCACACTCCTTAAGTATTGTACAAAGTACTTAAGTAAATCTTTCACAGTAATCTCGCTACCACAGTTACACCGTTACTGTCAAAATTACCAAATATTCCGGAGTAACGTGGAATTCCACTGGAATTCCTCCGGAATAATAGAGTCTTCTGAGGATGAAGCTGCAATCCATCACCAACAACACATTTGAAGGCGGGCACACAAAACCATGAAGGTTCGTATGCAGTACCGCAGATTACAAACTCATTTTCAGAAAAATAGCTTTGCACAAAAATGCTTCATCATTCATCCAACACATGACACCTTTCAAGGAAAGGTCTTCTTTGAAGATGTTCACAGTGCCTTTCCTGCACATGCAACAAGCCAAATGTCACCTTCATGGTGTATCGTGCAAGACCACTTTTACACAACACACAAGGAGAAACAGTTCGTTGTTTTCATTAAGGAGGTCATCATCCATGTTGCACTGAGTCGTTTGGTCTACATGGGCCAATACAAAGAGACAGGTTGCATCCCTGCACAGCAAGAGGAGATGTTTGGGTATCCGGATATGCCAGCTCTTTTGTCCCATGATGGATTATGCTGCTTGGTCAGAAGTGCAGAGCAATGCAAAACAAATTCCTAGTCTGTGACATGAAGGCTCATAAAAATGATCAATTGAAAAGGTAATGAATCCATAATGAAGATGCGCTGGGGGCAGTCAAGCGTTTTCCCAATATGTGTGTGATTGCCTAATTAGGTGGGAAGGTGATGATGAGCATTGAGTAATACTGCACCAATAAGTTGTTGAAACAATGAGATAATGCATTTCTGTAATGATAATGATAATGATCATGGAAAAAAGTTTGACAACAAATATTATGTATACTGATTTCTGAAATTTTATGTACGGCAGGGAGGCATTTAATTCCCAGTTACACCAATAAATCAATTTAAGATTGATTTAGATACGCCATAGTTTTTGTGAGAAACATATTTGTCTGTATATTCTTGTCACTTCCTTGCCTCACATGTAATCACGAATCACATAATCACAGCGCAAACTTCCTGAATGGACATCATGTCAATGCATTGTATCTGTCAAACTTTGTTTCTGCCAGTCAAACTTTGATTGTGCCATCAGCATTCATCATGGAATTTCGTACGATTAATCATGCCATCTTGTGGTATCTGTCAAACTTTGTTTCTTCGATCAGTATTCAATGTGGCATGTTATACGATCAACTGCATGTGTCTGTGTAACTTTGTTTCTGCTATCAGAATTCATTGTGGCATTTTGACAATTGACAGCATGTTTTGATTGCTCTCGTCAATTGAATACATTACTTAACATGGGTGTGGCCATGCTTCATCTGTGCAATCATCTTTTCATCTCATCCTTATAACTGAGCCAAATCCTACAATTCACACCACCTTATGACCACTCTCATCAATTTGCTACTTTACTTTCCCACCATTTGTGGCCACTTGCACTTCAGTTGCAATTTATCAATCATACTTGCTATCATCATCAGAGATCACACTACCCTCTTTCAGCCATCTACTTAGGCACGTGATTTTGCTGCAGTGGCATTTTGCTGTGCAGTACTTTGGCAACCATCATCATGTCCTCTCCTTCGTTACTACACATCATGCCCAATTACTATGAAGGCGTTTCTGACCTAGAAGCTGAAAAAGAAATTTACAGGAAATCATTTATAGTGCTTTGTTGAATCTCATGTCCAAGCTTGGAAAGAATGTATGCTTGATGACTCGTATAGAATACTCTGATATTGTAGGCACTCTCAATAGAGCTCAGAGTGGAGATGTGGATTTGAAGACTCTCAAGGAAGCTCATCCAAATATATATAATTGGATGAAAATCTATACGGTCTTACATATTGCAGGTCAATCAGATTGATGAAAGGATATGCGTCTTTGGAAGGTCCTTCTATGGAATCCATTCGTATCATGTGCCACTGTGATCAAGTCTTTTCAGTTTTAAGCTTATTCACATTTCCGATCACTGTAAGGGACAAACTTTTCAGGACTGCTGTACGGTGGAATATGTTAACATAACTGGTGAAGTGTGCCAGATTTATAGTGACACTTGTTGTTTGTGTATTGAGAAGATGGTACGAAGGAGGCCCAGTCCCAGTCACCAACCAATCCTCACTCATGGTTTTGGAGCGAGTGGGCACATTGACTTGGTAGATTATCAGACTATGCCCAATGCCAATTATGAGTACCTCATGAACTATATTGACTGTGGTACCAAGTTTGAAGTTTCAAAACCAATCGTCTCCAAACGAGAAGTGATTGTGGCTGCTTCTTTGTTGCCTGTCTTTTGCCAGTTCGGCCCCCCGCCTATTCTCCAATCAGACAACAGCAGAGAGTTCTGCGGTCAAGTCAGCAATTCTAGGCACTTTGCTATTGAAAATGAGTTTTGTTGCATTTCATTTGTCCATTTGAATTTCCCAATTCATGGTTCTGAGTCATGTATTGCTCTGTATAGTCTTGTTGTGGCTGATGGTATTACTTATTTCCTGTCCCTTGGGAAGAATGTAATACAATACAGTCCCACATGTCCCTTTAATGAATGTTACATATATAAGACAGCTATATACAATAGGAGCACTATGTATCCTAGAGGTATCATGATACCTCACTGGACAGAGGGTGTGTTCTGGGAGTAGAGTTTTGAGATATTGACAAAAAAGAGAAATTGACACAACAGAACACAACACGACCAAGACAACCTCTTGCTTTCACAGTTCACGAAGGGCTTTGCGTCACATCATCAAAGCAGGATAATAGAGTGAAGCCGTCGTGTTGTGAGACTCATCATAATCCTCAAGATGATATGCTTTATATCGAGTCGTTTTTAGCGTCACTGTCGTGTTTTGACATGGTCGTGTTGTTCACAAACTGAGCATTGTGCAGTCGCGACCATTTCAAGAAGGGCTTTGCTTGTGTCATGATAGCAAATGAGATGGAGGGTAGCCATTGATTTGTTTTGTCGCTCGCATCATAACCTTTGAGGTTTGTCGCTATCCCAACAAAGCGTCATCATGTTGTACTCGGCCCTTTGTGGACGTTATCTTTCATCATGACCAGCTTCATCCCTTTAGCTCACCAATAATATTATCATGAATAATCACTCCAATTTAGGAAACAACGAAACATTATTCATTATAACTCAACATCAATGAATATAAAATGAACTCATCATGAACAAAAACCAATTCCCCTCTCCAATTATTTTTTATCCATGCCTGCTATATCCTCCAACAGTTGCAATGCCTTATCTTTATTATCCCTTTTTTCTCTAGCTGCTTTTAGATCTCCTTCCAACAAATCATATTGTTTCATATCACCCAATTCCTCTCTGATTTTTTTCCTCGTTCCCATTTCTGTCTTAACCTTCTTCAATACACTATCATCTGGCTCATCATAAATTGGATCCGGCTGTGCATCAGCAGACACCATCATCCGGTACTTTGAAAACAATTCATATTGTTTGTATGGATTAATTCCTTTAGATTGAAGAGTTTCACGCAGATAATCTCTCAGGATTTGTGGCCGTGCGGCAAAAGCAGATGTAATGTCAGCATATTCATTTTGATAAGGATAATTGGGTTTCATGACGTTCACCATAACCGGACCATCTTCGACCAATAAACTCTGTCTGAATTCCACAAAGACTTTGTTTGAACGCATCATGGAAACATGGCACCTAAAGATGTGATTTTGAAGGATCATTCTCTGATAGTCTTTGTAAAACTGACCCAAGTACTTCCCCCAATTCAAGAATTAACACTGCTCTGTCTCATAGATCATTATCTCATCACAATCCCCAAGATTTTTGCAAAGTTCATTCATTGTATAGGAGTTAGTCTTCCTCTGGATGTGCTTCAATTGATTGAAGTACCTATCACATGTATTTTTGGTATGACCCACAAGGAGAAAATGGAAGACAACCTCTTCAAAGTAACCACACTTCACTAGAACTGGTACCAACTTAAGGACGGTATTGTTCTTGTTCTGGCCAGTACAAATATCAAAAACAATTGTCAGTTTCTTACCCCTTTCATTTTCATCAATGATGTTTGCTTTATGTAGTGCCTTCATGATAAGTGATGCCACGTTGTCAGCTCCTTTCTTCCCAACACCCTCGTGGTAGATATGGCAATGCATGTGCACGCCCACACTTCCATCTGCCCTGACATGACCATGATTCACCACACCCAGTTGTTGGCAGTCAAAGGAGAGAAATAGTATGTCATGCCAGGTTGTGACATAGGCCAAGAATCTGGAGCTTCCAGGTGGAACTCCATAAGTCTCCTTCACATTGTTCGATACAGAGGAAGGACTCAAAAGTCATAAGATATGAGTTTTTCAGAAATCATATCCAAATAGGATTTTCCTTCTTACAACTCCACCATACAAATTGTAGGTGCTTTCTTAGGTTGAATATCCAATGGAGGATTTCCTTCTCAGGAACCTTCCCATGGGACAGTTCCTTTGGGCAGTTGAATATGGGCCAGTCATGGAACTGCCACAAATCACTGCCAATCTCTTCCATGATCACTTGTGTTTTTTTATGCATGAGATAACTAGTATCTCATTCATCACTTGTACAGTAGTGTTAAGCTCATAAAAACAAAGTCAGCAAAGTCTACATCAAGATTTTTTAAATACTTTCTGGCTTGGGTCACTATCAATTGATAACCTACTCGAGCGAATTTTTTTTGGGACCGTCTGTCCATTGCCGCACTGTCCTTCAACCGTCCATCACCATCAAGCCGATCACCGTCCGTTCAACACCGTCGCGTCTGTCCTCCGCCAGTCCAGCATTCAGCATCCACGTATTCGCCCGTCAAGCCACCGTCTTTCATGCGCCGGTAAATAGTAGCACCACGTCTGCGCTATGTGATCCTGCCGCCAACAAGATTCGTGCCAATCGTGTCTCCTTCGAGTGCGAACCGCCACCAAGACCCCTTTCCTTGGAACAAGTCTCGGAGCAGCCCTCTCAAGAATGTCTGCTGAGAAGATGGCCCCTATTGGGCTTAAGAACCAAGAGTGCAAGCGCGGAAGAGGTGGCGAGAAAGCCCCTATCCGTTATGTGCCGGATCGGGACCCAGTCCAAGAAGCTTTGGACTTCAAGCCCAAGACCCTCAAGTGCACCCTCACAAATGGGTCAGAAACCCGAGTCACGGTTTGGTCCGGACACGGTACCAACGAGCAGTTTGTACTGCATGTGAACAAGGCGTATAGTACCGCCAAGAAAATGGGGCTAATTCCCGCCTGCGATGATGCCGAAAAGGCATATGAGTCGAAAAAAGGTGATTGGAAGGCTGTTCTACGCGAACTTGCCGATGACCCCCTCAGCAAGACTGAGAAAGAGAAAAAGACCGCAGAGTCACTCTCCCTAAAGGCCAACATGCTCGCCTTAAGGACAAAAATGACCGACTCGGCCCTAGAAGTTTTTCAACTCTACGCCAACCTTCTTACTGAGGAGGCACGTCAGCCCTGGGACTTAATTGTCAAGGAGCAGACAGAGTCAAGTCCCTTTCACGACATCTTCGGAGTCGAAAGGAAGAAGTCACCGGGCAAGATGTCCGAGTCATTCAGGAGGTGCCAGTTACTCCACCTCCAATCGTGTTTCGCACATGACGCAGGCGAAAATTTGAAATTCTATATTTCAAATTGCCTCAAGAAGCCCAACAAGGTTCGGGTGCGTCAGTTTGTGCAGCGCGTGATGCAGCTGAACAACTACGTGGAAGACCTCCCGTGCATGTATTACAGCCCTAGCGCAAGTACGATGACCCAACAGGTCTACTCCTTCACTGACGCAGAACTTGCATGCCACATATTGCGCATGTGTCCGTTGAAGTGGCAGGACCAGTACCACTTGCTTGAGAAGTGCTATCCCAAAGGGGTTAAGCCTCTATTGCTCATTCTTGAGCGAATTGAGGTGGCGCACCAAGTGGATGAGAGGCAGTCGTCTTCTAAGCCTGCAAAGGCCCAAGGAGCTGAACAGCCCTCCAAGAAGTTCGCCCCAGGCGCACGAATTCCCAAGAAGCCCAAGCAAGCACGCACGGAGTATACGCGCGTAGACAAGAACTGCAAGCTATGCAAAAAGCATGGGGGCGCACACACCACGCATAACACCGCGGAGTGTCGCCGGTACAACAAAGACGGAACTCCTACGCAAGGTACTTTCGGGCAATCTGCACGAAAGTCCCACGAGGACAGTCGCCCCAAGAAGTCCTACGCCCAGGTCTTGGCTTGTATGGAAAAACTTGAGAAGTCTCTCAAGAAAGCCAACGAAAAAGGCAAGAAACGTCGCCGTCGCGAAGAAAGTGACAGCAATTCTGACTCATCCTGAAGTGTTGGGTCGGGTAGTACCGGGGAAAATGAAAATAGATGTAAGAAAATTAAAACTAACCACGAGTTAGCCAATTACACTACCCCTGGTCCGATAAAAACTACCAGTAAACAAAAATTAGAATTAAATGACAAAATTTTAATTCCGGATTATTCGAGTCCCTTAGTGGACGAAACTTTGAAAAATCTCAACGACTCCTCGAACTTGTCCACTAACTTTGCTGTAGATCCCAACTCAGTGAGGGACACCCTGCATAAATCAAAGTCAATTGAGCCATCTAACCCACAAAAAGCAATGGACTCAGTAACAGCAGTACTAGCTGTACAAAAATTAGCGACTGGAAGTCAGTCCTCGACAAAACTCAAACACTTGTCCAGGAGTCGCAAAAACAACTTCTTGAGAGTACTATTGGACACTGGTTCCGATGATGACCTCATGTTCCATGAAACAGGAACCACCAAGAATTTTCCCTACTTGACTAGGCAGGTGTCAAAGTCTTGGCACACGTCGAATGGGTGCTTCCAAACCAAAAGAAGAGGCGAAGTCACTCTAAAATTCCTAGAGTACTCCAACAGCAAGGAATACACAGTTAAACCTGATGTTGTGGAGTATGATGGTAAAAAGATAGCTAAGCCAGCGTTTGACCTCATCTTAGGTGTAAAAACACTAAGAGAGCTTGGAATTGTTCTAGATTTTTGAACAAAGGATATTACCATTGATGAGATCATCTTGCCGATGAGAGACATCAACAGTCTGTCAACCAGCTCTAAGATTGAAAAAGCTTGGTCAGTTAACCACAGCATGATTCATGAACCACGTAGTACTGAGGAAGCCACTCAGCGTGCAGTTCACATCTTAGATGCAAAATATGAAAAAGCAGACCTCCAATCAGTTGTTGACAACAATTGTCCTCACCTTAGTCTACAAGATCAAAATAAGTTGTTGGAGCTCCTCCGTAAATACGAGGACCTCTTTGATGGTACACTAGGTGATTGGAATACCGAGCCTGTCTCCTTCGAACTGAAGGAAGGTGCAAAACCATACCATGGCAGAGCCTACCCAGTGCCACATTCAGTAAAAGAGACTCTCATGAAAGAGCTGTTGCAGCTAATCCTGGGACAACCCAGAGTCCTGGGACTATATGGTAAAGGTATCCAGCAGTCCTGGGACTAGGTTATTTTTGAATGTTGTGCACAGCTAATCCTGGGACACCCCTAGTCCTGGGACTAAGGAGCTGCATACCCCCTAGTCCCGGGACTAAGGAGCTACTACCCCCTAGTCCTGGGACTAAGGAGGTACAACCCCCTAGTCCCGGGACTAAGGAGCTCCTTAGTCCCGGGACTAGGGGGTTGTACCTCCTTAGTCCCAGGACTAGGGGGTTGTACCTCCTTAGTCCCAGGACTAGGGGGGCCCGCATCCATCTAGTCCTAAGACAAAGTAAGCTGGATGTGCTGTAACAAGGGGACCCCAGACCTGGACAAGGGGCATCACCAAATTTTACCTCTTACTTGACGTGTAGGTGATCATAGGAATCGGAATGAATACTTCCTCTTGGAATATACTACTGAGCAGATGCCAACATAATTTTGTTTACGAGGACCACAACACCATGATGACTACTTCTTTTGCTGCTGAACACGATGATACCCCTACAAGGTGTGCTGAGAGGGATGCTACGTCACAACATTGTTTGATTTTCAATCATAAAGCATTTGGAATCAATAACAGTGGAGAAGTAATAGACAAAAGCAAAGCTCCGAAGTTAGAGTCTAAACAGTTGACTGCTGAGACATGGGCAGATTTTGTTAGAGTTTTGTCAACATGGAAGAAACAAGAGGACATTGATCAGCTTGGAGAAGACGAGGCAAAAGCATATGACAAATTCAAAGAAGATAACATTAGTTTGTGGTGATCAGATCGGAAATTTTTTTCGGTGGTCATGCAAATATGCTGTAGAGGTCAGCCAGTTGGCAAATGGCGATGCGTTAAAGAGGCTTGTCAGGATTGAGAGTGGAAAGGAATTTCAGAGAGACGAATTGTGTTGCCTATTACAAACATTTTTGATGTCATTCATGAATCTCACCGGTCCATTGGACATCTTGGTGAGGAAAGGACATACGCTGATGCATCTAAGAAGTGTTACAATGTAACAGAGGCATTAGTCAAGACATTTATTGGGTCATGCTTTCATTGTCACCAGAAGCAACCCTCAATTAAACCATTGAAAGGAGCAAAGAAGCCCATTGTGTCATCAGAGTTTTGCGATTGGTTTCAGGTAGATTTGATTGATATGAGAAAAAAGATGAAAAAGAACATTTATGGTGTTATCCAACGATGGATCATGACATTAAAAGACCATGCTACTGGTTTGACTTACGTGACATCAATCCCAAGAAAGAAAGCAAAATATGTTGCCCACGAGCTTGATCATATCTTTGGATTGATAGGGTATCCAAACATCTTCCATACAGACAATGGAAAGGAATTCATTGCAGTGCTGATTCTTCAACTGCTCAAGGAACTCAGCCCCAACATTATAACTGTCCAAGGGAGGCCGCGTACACCTCGTGATCAAGGGTCTGTTGAAAGTGTGAATAAGATGGTCACGCGTGTGTTAGCAATGATTGAGTCAGAGGTGAGGATTTCAGGAGTGGAGCAAAACTGGACAAACCTACTTGGACGTACCATGGCAGCAATCAACAACCAAAAGGGACATGGCCAATTTGTTGAAACAGCTTACAAAGCTGTTTTTGGACAGGATTACAATCAGCATATCAAGTGTCCAGTTTCAGAAGCCCGCAAATGCAAAACAATTGAAGAGAGGCTTCGTGTTGCCAATGACCCGAGATTTTCTAATTGGTTGGATGACACCAGTTAAAACCACAACACCAAAATTGATGGAGACAAACACAGAGCCTACCATTGAAGGAAAAGAAATTGTTCAGGAGCTGAAAGTTACTGATCAAAAAAAGATATGGTCACACCAGTGAGTAAGAGTACAAAAGGAACTCACAAATATCCAACGGAACAGTTTCGGCAGTTGTACTCAGTAGATTGGGCATGGAAAACTGGCAAAAAGATTCAGGCAATACGAAGAGGAGGACACAACAAGAGGCATGAAAAAGAGTACAACTTTGTGTTTCCAATGTTACTCTGTAAATGCTGTTGTTGGGCTGGTTTCCAAATTGTGCCCATTGGAGACAGTACTTATCAATCAGACTGTGAGAATTCAAAGCGATGGTGGGATACAGACTTCATCACTGCATTCACTACACTAGTAGCACATGAGTCACATGTCGACTGCCACTTGAGATCTATAAAACACACACAGCTGATTCATTGTCCACATCCAAACATCCATCCAGCAGAGTCGGAGTGTAAATCATTGCATGCCAATGTGGAGAGATTGGTTTCAGTGCTACATGATGTGGATCACTTCTCAGTACTTGAAATCAACATACACAGGCGATCCATGACAGTCTATGATGGTCTCAAACGTGAGCTCAAACGATGGGACAATCACATCATCAACATTCTTCGTAGGTGCAAACTCAGGACTCAGGACTGTTCATCCACACATATTTCCAAAAGTGATTGGAGGGGGATGGAAGATAGGAAAATAGTCATCAGTGAGGACAACTCTAACTTTTGGACTGTTGAAAGTGACATGAAAATACAGCAGAATGACACTTACAACTGTGGACTGATTGCATGTATGAAGGTTATGGAGCTATTCAGAAGTCCTGAGTATGAGTTGTTTGATCAAACAATGCATGACATTGGCATTTACCGACACATTGTCATGGATGCATTCAAGCACCTTGTTGCTAGATTTTCAAGTGATTTGAAGGTTACAGTGAGAACCACAAGGACAGACTTGACAACTCCTCCACAATCAACTAAAACAGCAGCTGAAATGACTAGTGATCCTACACCACCAGACCTTGATTGTTTCTGTTTTGCCCATTCAATTGGGATGGAAGTGATAGAAATGATATGTTGTAACAAGAAGTTGCATGTTTTGTGCATGATTCAACAGCATGAAAATTACGGCCGTTGTCCATACTGCCAGGCAGCAACAAAGACACAAGATTTGGTCCTGGCTGAGGTGGTCTACAGAAGCAATGGTGACTCAACAAAGGATGAGAAAGAGGTAGGTCATTGGGGCAATGGAAAGGATAATAACGAAGCAAAAATTACATCAAAGGACATGAAAGAGACAATATATGGGAGTAACAAAGATACAAACAAACAAACACAAGTCACAGAGAAGAGGAGTGATGTAGTCTGCAGAAATGCCATGGAAAAGAAAAGACATCATTAGCAACAGTCACATGAACGCACGAAAAGATGGCGGAGAGATGACATCAACAAATGGAAATATCAGTAGGAGCTGTTGTCACTGTTCAGGTGGATGCGAGGGATGTAACCCATCCTCAAGGTGTATTGGGAGTTGTGGTCGAGGCCAAAAAGAACACAGGGGGGATACGAGTGGTGACTGAGGCTGGGCTACTTTGTGCCACCACCTCTATGAGAGACTACTGGATACCTGTGGACAAGTATGTCATCAGGGCTAATGCCTCTGAAGAATGTGTACTGTCTGATGGTCTCAAAGATTTCCGAGAACAAATAATCAAAGGAACACCTAATGAAAAGCAATGGTACAAAACAACAATTCAGAAGGCTCACCAGCTTGTGGTTGGTGCTAGTAGCCCATGTATCAGAAGAATATGTCAATGTAAAGGCGGTAGATGCACTCGTAGATGTCGATGCTGGGACAAAGTTGCTGCTAAGCATAAATGCATGAGTGGTTGCTCTTGCAATGGGAACTGCAATGAATAAAGAGGGGAAATTTCTAATGTGGAGAGGGGATTTTTAATTTGAATAATAAAAGAAATGAATAGAGCTCAATGAGATGTTTATTTTGGCACCAGGCAGGTCTCCAGAGGTCAAAAACTCACTGAGCTATGGCAATTTCCCTACCATCAAGTATGGATAATGTTTATGGCTTTCCCCTGGTCTTTTGACCATTAGAAGCAGATCCCCCACTGCCACATTGAGTTGAATAATAAAGGATACAAATATAGCTCAATGATATGTTTATTCTGGCATCAGGCAGGTATCCACTGAGATATGGCGATTACCCCACCATCAAGCATGGATAATGTTTATGGCTTTCCCCTGGTCTTTTGACAATTTGAAGCAGATTGTCCCTTGCCACCTTGATTTGAACAGTAAATGAAATGAACAGGCTCAATGAGATGTTTATTTTGGCACCACGCAGGTCTCCAGAGGTCAAAAACTCACTGAGCTATGGCAATTTCCCTACCATCAAATGTGGATTATGTTTATGGCTTTCCCCTGGTCTTTTGGCAATTTGAAGCATATCGCCCACTGCCGCATTGAGTCGAATAGTAAATGAAATGAATATAGCTCAATGATATGTTTATTTTGGCACCACGCAGGTCTCCAGAGGTCAAAAACTCGCTGAGCTATGGCAATTTCCTTACCATCAAACTTGGATTATGTTTATGGCTTTCCCCTGGCCTTTTGGCAATTCGAAGCATATTGCCCACTGGCGCATTGAGTCGAATAGTAATGATTAGAGCTCAATGAGATGTTTATTTTGGCACCAGGCAGGTCTCCAGAGGTCAAAAACTTGCTGAGATATGGAAATTTTGGTGAAGTTGATGGATGTGTTGTTGAGATGTGATCTGATGCTGGGTGATCGTCCTATTTCTTTTCGTATATTAGAATTAGTTATTCTTTATGTCTAAAAGTTAGTAGAAATGGTATCCAGGTGTCCCAGGACTATGGAGTTGGCATCTCCAGAGTCCCAGGACTCTGGGTTGTCCCAGGATTAGCTGCAACATAGCTCAAAAAACTATGTGACCTAGGGGTACTACAGTGGCAGCCCACATCTGAATGGGCTTCACCATCATTCATAGTACCAAAAAAGATCAGACTGTACGTTTCCTAAGTGATTTTAGAGAAGTAAACAAAAGGATAGTTAGAAAACCATTCCCGTTACCTAAAATTAGTACAGTCATGCAAGAGTTAGAAGGTTTCACTTTTGCCACAGCCCTTGATTGAAACATGGGCTACTACACCATTAGATTGGATCCAGATGCATCCAAGATCTGCACCATTATATTTCCATGGGGTAAGTACTCTTACCTCAGGTTACCAACGGGAATTGCTGGTTCTCCGGACATATTTCAATCGAAAATGATGGAACTAATGGCCACCCTTGCGTTCATAAGAGCTTACATTGATGATCTACTATGTATCACCAAGGGAACCCTGGAAGACCACCTGGCTAAATTGGAATTGGTCCTCTCCAGACTGCAAGATGCAAACCTAAAAGTAAATGCTCGCAAATCAAACTTCTGTGCCATTGAAACAGAATATCTTGGGTACATCCTCTCACGAGAGGGAATTAAACCACAACCCAAGAAGGTACAGTCGATACTTGCACTTACACCGCCCAAAAATGTCAAAGACCTCCGTAGATTTCTTGGCATGGTCCAATACTATCGAGATCTTTGGGCACGGTGCAGCGAAATGCTTGCCCCACTCACAAGCCTTGTAGGCGAGTATGGTCATACCAAACAATCCAAACTTCTCAAGGTTAAAAAGAAACCCTGGAAATGGACTGAGGAACATCAAAAAGCATTCGATGATGTAAAGGCCACTTTGACAAAGATGTGTCCTTGGCCTACCCTGATTATTCAAAAGGGTTTGAGATCTATACTGATGGACCCAAGAGACAACTTGGAGCCGTCATTACTCAGAACAACCGGCCAATTGCATTTTTCAGCAGAAAACTCTCTGTCTGTCAGCAAATATACAAAATTGAACTTCTAGCCATTGTTGAAACACTCAAAGAATTCAAAGGGATGCTGTGGGGCCAGCCAATTGTAGTCTACACAGACCACAAGAACCTCATGCAAGATGCACTCGGTTTAACCTGTGACAGAGTTTACCGGTGGCGCTTATTGCTAGAAGAATATGATTCTGAAATCGTGTACATCAAAGGAATCCACAACACAGTTGCAGATGTGATTTCACGCCTTGACTTTGGTCCAACAAAGGACGTCAAGGAAAACTGGATGACCTTCACCAAATGCTGGTGTTATTACACTATGCAAGCAGAAGAGGACCAATCCCCAGTACAACACTCAGACCTCATGAACCTTGTGTTTGCTAACTGCAGCGAAGAGAATGCGATTTATCCCCTGACAGTTCGGGAGATTGCCGCAGCTCAACACATGGATAAAACGCTGGACAAACTCAGCCTGCTGGAGGCATACAAACCTCAGCTAGTAGAAAATGTTCAAGTACTGTGCAAAGATGACAAACTTGTCATCCCACAGGAACTCCAGCAGCGAGCAGTACAGTGGTACCATCACTACCTGCAGCATCCAGGGACAACCCGTCTTGAAGAAACTCTTCGTGCTGTGATGTATTGGAAAGGTTTGAGACACTCTGTCCGCACCTTTGTCAGAACAAAATAGGAGATCATAGGCAACGCCAAACTTTCTTGCTTAGGTCAGGTTGTTCCTCATTAAAACATGGGCATTCCATGTTCTGACCAAAGTCTACAACAAAACAATAGCTGGTTTCCGAATGAATGAGGTTGATTATTTTATCCTGCTTGAATTGAGACTCTGCCAATTGATATCCCTCCCTTTGTGTATCTGGTCGCTTAACGTGCATTGCTGCTCTCAAAAGCATCTGCTCTGTCTCATTTACCTCTACATTTCCAGCTTCCATGCTCGCTAATTGATAGGATTCATGTCCAATGACCGCTTCGCCTGCACCTCTGTTTTGACTCTCATCGCACCTTTCCTCCTGGGAGACCTGCATAGAACTGGAGGTCTCCTGGTTGACACCATTGCCACCGTTGGGATTGTTTTGTCCTTTGTTGCTACCACCATTCTCTTTGTCTTATCCGCTTTCTCTGTTACCTCCTCTTCTAGATTCTCCATCTGACTCTTGTCCTCCTCCTGTTGTACCTTGAGCAATCCGGAAGAGAGAATCATGGTTGAGGCGGTACTTTTGATTGTTAGCAAATTGCCAACAGAATGTACAGACATCCTCTGCTCTACTTCTCACCTTGAGGTTGGGATACTGTGTCAGCCAGAAGTAGTAGTAAGTTGGAAAACTGACTACACTTTGACACCTCTTTGGCTCAGGACCCTCACCCACCCAAGTGTATTTCAACTGCTTTCCATGATTCTGGCATTCCCAACCATGATCGTGACAGTACCGATAGTAGCACGGTCTTCTACCTTTTGTGGCAGGGAGGTACACATCATTGACATCAGCATTTCCATGTAGCTGAGCTACCCCACCAACTGCACCCCTCACAATCCTAATAGCAGTAGGCTTGGCCTGTGCCAAAGACTTTAACTCCTCAAAGTGAGTGATGAGATTCTCACACATCTTCGGAGACATTGCAGCATTCCCGTTGCCTTTGTTCCCATGTGGCTTTGCGAGGGAGGAAGTCAATGCGGTGGATTGGATGCGTTGCCATCGCTTCCTTGCAACATTGTGGATGCGAGCGAATGCATGGTAGCAGATGCAATCTGATCACTACAGGCACAGCTGTCAAAGGGGATTTGATAGAAGAACTTGCCCTTCGGCACCTGCCCAACACTCTTCTTCGCAGACTCAACATAAAGGTAGGCTGCCAGCAGGTGTTGATCCTGCTCTACCTTCGGCTTGTCCAACCACCTTAGCAGGAAGCCACCAATTGCCTCCACGAAGTTCGGGTTGTTCTTGAGGAGCTTCAGGTAATTGCAAGATAGCTTCCCTGAGCCAATGATGTGCTTGCAGTTTGGCTCATCACCAAGCCTTTCGAGGTGGTTGAGTAGCTCGGTGCAGGCAGCCTCCTCAGTGATGACTGGATTCTTCTTGGATTGTCGCTTAATCACATTAAAGAGGTGGCTGTGTGTAGCTGACTTCTTCCCTCTTTTCTTTGGGGGTTCATCTCCATTTGAACCTGTTCGATCTTCGTTGCCCTTCAGTTCTTCCTCACCTTCGTCTCCAGGGCTATAGTCGGAAGCGAGGATGTCGGACTGTTGATTTCATCTGCATCGTCATCTGACCATGAGACGTAGCTGCTGTTGTCGTCGCGTGCTGCCAGGACAGGCCGGAGCATGGTGTAACTCAATCACGTCACCAAAGGGATAGAGCTTGCAATGAGTGTAACTCGATCGCATCACCAAAAGGGATAGAGCTTGCTATGAGCCAGGACGAGATGCTGGGATGGGACGATGAACTGCCCTCCTTACATCGCCATTGATTTTGCAGTGGATTGTGCTTTATTGCACGATCGATGTGCCTTGTTGTGATCGATCGTACGGTACTTTCACGCAGTATCCATGAATTTTTGGAGGGAGATTAAGAGCACCGAACGTACCAATGCATACAATGAGCTTATTAGGGTACAAAAATTCAAAGAGTCGTTGCAATTGCAATAACCAGATTGGAATATTTTAAATTAATCGCCCCACCAAAACGGCACACCCTACAATGAGAAAGATCTTCTTGCAACGATCAATTTTATGTCCATATCTGAAAATTGGCCATACAACTACTGTGACGCAATTTCGTCCGTCAGACGGACGAAAGACAGAGCAGGTGTGCTCCTTTTGTATTTAACCGTATTATATACTGGTACTTTACCCTACGTCTACAAAAGCAGGTACATATCGGAGGGCTGTTGCAAACTTCGCACCTATTACACATTATTTATTACTCACCCCCCTCAGATAAAAATATCTACTCCCATCATTCACAGCACAGCATATCAATTCCTCGACGGGACTGAAGTATTATTCCGAGACGTTTCTAATCTTGCGTAATCGTCATACATAATGATGTGTTCAGGAGTTGGGCTGTAGTGTTTATGATTAGACAATATACAAAAATCAAGGGTTTATCCCTACGACATGGCTTTGATGCTGATTTGATTTATCACTCCCCATGTAGCATCATCACCAGAACCTTGTATGCAGAGTTTGCAAACATGTATCTTACACTCATAGCGGTATTGATACGGTAGGGTATGGTATTGATCTGGTATTGATACAATACTAACCTAAGTATTCCTGGATATTACTGTATCGTACCTTCGAAGCAACTGTGCGAACAAGACCGAGAGACAAGAACGTTGTTCGGCTTCCCGCCCGCAGCTGCAGCAGCCACAGTTCACTTTTCACCAAGAGGAACAGGATAACGCCAAGGCTCATCGGTGATTTGTAGTCTGCACACTGAATACGCATCGGCATTAGGAAGATCTCGAAATTCGACCGACTCCTGCTACGATGAAGATCCTTCCTCTCCTTCACCTACTCACCGCCACCCTCCCCATAGCGGCCCAAAACTCATTTTGCCCCGGTCCCCCCTCGCAAGGCTGCACTAACGGAATGTTCGTGGAGGAGTCGTGCAGCTGCGTCTGCATACCTCCCTTTTGTCCGGATGGGATGGGAGATTGTACCATTCCCAATGGAAGTTGCTCGTCGCAGCAATTGAGTCCAGCTTGTACGAGGGGCGTGGATTGTCCTTGGTGGGTGAATACGTTGAAGGCAGAGAGCTGCATTACGGGCAATACGGTACGTAAAGAATTATGTAGTTTTGCTGTTATTTTTGATGGCGGCAGTCAGCTGTCACCAACCTGTCACCACGCTGCGAAAATCTGTTTGCTTTGCCTTCTATATGCTCTGTTACTAATACATAGTTGATAATCATTCATCGAGAGCTGCGAAGGCACCCATTTGTGTCAAAGTAATGATGGGATTTCTTTTTGTTTTGTCATTGAAGAGTTGACGGAAATTCATTTCACGGAGGTGCACATTCGAGCTCCAAACTGGGTCTCGTAGGCACATATTTTTTGCTCTGGTGATTTATTTGCAAACCCTTTTTGTTTGTTTACCTGTCGTTTTGTGGTCTTGATAACTCAGTGCCAGTGGAGCAAGGGGGTCTGGACAGCCGAGGTGTGGGCGTGTAATTGTGTAGACAGGCTGAGGCAGTTGGATGTCTCTATGTAGCTGTCAAACGATTCGTAAGCAAAGTGAGCTTTGAGATAATCAGCCTGGATTTATTGCTTTTCCTTCAGAAGATGTACAACAAGAACCGATTCTTGGTTATCAACAACACATTCTTTCAATCGTTGATTCATTCTTTTCTCACAAATTCATATTCATAACATCTGCACAGGTTCCCGCAGGCTTATGGAAGATCTACTCCACCAACTCTGACTGCTGCGCCGCTAACTTCCCCTTCTCTGAAGTATGTGACGTCCCAGTAGGCACATCGCCCCCAACAAAATATCCCACCATCGCTATCCCTGAAGAATCGGCGTTTGAAACCATTCCTATTCAGTTTAGCGTCGAAGGATTGCCGGATGATGTGAATATGAGGCAGTTAAAGGATGAGATGAAAAGTGTTTTGACTTTGATATTGGGTACGTTAGCAAAAAATATTCCAGATTTGAAGTTGAGTAGTGTTGTAGAGAGGACGGGTAGGAGACTTGGCTCGATCAGTGAAAGTAGTGTGCGTGTTTTGTTGAGGAATGCTGACGTGGTTTTTGACGTTAATGTCATTCGAGTAGATGGTAAGCAGTTTGGGCCACAAATTATCCAGGGAATTAAGGACTCCATGTCAAATATACAGAATATGCTGGAAACCACCAAAGGCAAGTATTTACAGTCGGATGTGAACGTGAACTTCTGCACCCTTTCGAGCGGAAAGTATACTCTTTGTACCAGTACTCCTGCTCCTGTGAAGAATCCCACGCAAGTCATGATGCAGGCGGAACCAGAACCGGAGAGCGGAGGCCTTCCTGGATGGGCAGTAGCTCTCATTATCATTTTTGTACTCCTGCTCGTATGTTGCATGGGTTACCTCATGTATATCAGCACCCGTGACGGTGACGTTTATGACAAAGAAATGGAGGATATGTACGCTGATGAAATGAAATCGTACAGAAGTCGCAGAAGCAGAGGTGGACGTTCTCATCGGTCGCGATCTAGCCGATCCGGTAGATCTCGCAGGTCTTCTCGTTCTCGTCGATCAAGCTCCAGGTCTCGACGTTCGCGTCGCAGCAAAGCCGAGAGCACTGGCATGGAGCTTGTTATTGCCCATGCGGAAGATCCTTCCTTTGGAGACGAATTTACTCTTGACACGTACAAAACTGCCAAAAAGAGACGGCCCGATCCTTCTATATACAATCCAAATGCCATAGATCCCGACGCTATGGATGATGGCAACATGCTAATGCTCACCAATGGCGAAGATCCCACTGGAGTTGGGAGTCACCGCAGGTACATGGAAGATCCTCCTCTCAAACCCAAACGAGAACCGACCATGTATGTTGACGGAAGTATAACTGACGATCCCTCACTTTACACAGCTAAATACGGCCAGGGGAGTGTAGGAAGCGGTGCCAAATATGCCTCTGATCCTCAGGGAATGGAAGAGTCTGAAGACGAGGATCCGTTTGGTGACTACCCCAAACAAAGAAGTATGTACATGGGAAGTGAAACAGGTGCCGAATTCATGCGAGGTGCGAAGGATCCATCATTCTATGCCCCTCCGCAGCATCACACATCATGTGATCAGAGTTTCCGAACCCAAGAGCCAGAGGTGAGTGTGGGAGGGAGATCGGGACATTCAAAAAAGAGCAGGAAGTCATCAAGGAGTGAAGAACTCGGAAGAAGAGTCAATAATAGTTCTTCAGCACATGTAGCAGAATCTTTAGCCAGTTCATGGGGAGATGTGATGGATGGAATGGGAGAGATGAGACAAAAATCCAAGTCGTTTTATTGAATGTGAATGAACATCAGGAAAAATGTTGTGGGCTGGTGAATGAATTTGCACAGTCGGGGTTGAATGCACTAGCCCATAAGTTTGTGTACTTAGGGTCATAATTTATTTTTGTGTCACTGCTAGCAGCCACAATCATTTGTCATGTCGTCTGTCTCTTCCCAATGAAGACACCTCAACGGTAGAAGCGATGTGTAGTGGTTGTGCCGCTTGCTCCCATCCACCCCAATCATTATAAGCAGCACGGACAACATTCATTCCCCTAATGAAATCTGTGATGATCTCTGGCAACTACGACATCATATCTCACTGTTAAGTCTGATTTTGATGATTCTAATTATGGTATGCTCACAAACGAATAGTTTCTAATCGTATTACTCGTTTTCAGCATGTATATTTAAATTTTGGTTATGTAGTTGAGAAGACCTCACGTTGCAATTGTAGCATGTTTGCTTGCATTACTGGCATCGAGACAAAAGTGGCAGTGTCTCCATATATACTCTGGGGGTTCAGATATTTGCCAAGGCGCTGTTGATGAATAAGTAATAATTGAAAAGAATCAATAATATTACAAAAAAATGGAAAATACATTCTTTTCTCCTCTATCTCTTGTGGCCATATTTGCTTTTGTTGGTAGCAAGGGGAAGGCAGTGGTAGCACCTTATGGTTCACTCCAGGGGCTGAGATGTGAGCAATGGTGCAGATGGTATGCTAGTATTTAATTGAAAAATTTACCCCATACCATCAATGAAAAAAGTGGAAATACCTACAAATCCCTGTTCATTCATGAAAGCTTGGGGCTACAGTGGTGGCATCTCTTGATTTGCAGTTGGGGCTCGGATCAGGGCCTGTGACTGAGACAACCATCAAAATGTCATGGCAGTTTGGTAAGTGTTTTGAGCTATGGATGAAGGGGTAGTACATAATTGGATTTGCTGTAGGATTTGGTAGGTTGTCTCTTTATTTTTTTACAATAACAAAAAACAAAATACTAAGTCTCTAATCATCTGTGCTCAATAATGTACTTTTGTCAGGGTTTTCCCAATGTGACCCAACATACACAATTAAAATAAACTAGAGCACAAAAATAAATATGGTGAAGAATCATAGAGCTAACACATACAAGTAAATACAATATGATAAGGTGGGTGTTGGGCAACAAGATATAATTGCTAATTCTGCAACACACTATATTCCATTTGGAACTAATGCTGTTGATTAAGATAAGATGGTGTACAACCTATTGTTGTCACTCATTGATACTGTAGATGGAAACCTTCCAAAGAGGTTATGAATATATATATATATATATATATATATATATATATATATATATATATATATATATATATATATATATATATATATATATATATATATATATATATATATATATATATATATATATATATATATATGTTGGCCCCCATATGGATAACCGCCCATTATCGATAATGGACGACCCCACATCGATAATGGGACGCGCGGTCCCCGTATTGATGACGAGGCCCGTAAAATCGGGCACTTTCAATATGGGGATTGTAATCTTGTGACGTGCGCAGATGGGTAGGGTGTGTTCTTTTTTTGGTGACAGAACACAATGCATCCAACGCACATACCCATCTGCCTATATGAGACGACGCTGTTCTCATATTTCGTCCACCTATCACACCAGCCACTCCGCATTCACAACACAACTCTCCCAACGCACAACAGGGCGTCCGATATTGATCTAGTTTAAAAATAATTGAGAAGTGAAGTAAGGGCCATTCTAAAGTGCTGAAATTATCAATATGGGAACATTATCAAAATGGGCTACGCTAAAAAAATCCCAGTATAGATACTGGGTGTCCACAATCAGAATTGGAATCCCGATATTGAAAGAAGGGGCAGTTAACGGGCCTTGTCATCAATACGGGGACCGCGCGTCCCATTATCGATGTGGGGTCGTCCATTATCGATAATGGGCGGTTATCGATATGGGGGCCAACATATATACTGTCACTGAGTGATGTTCTCAGAATTTTGGGTGGTTTAGTACCAGTGGATGTCATATCATCCGCCTTCTCCATCAAAATTGACAGTATCACCACTTGTCTTGTCATTGCACCTATAAAGGTGCTCTTGGTGCTTCTATGCTTGTCATTGTCTGATGTTGAGGATTATTTGACCCCTAGGTTGAGTATAGAGATCTGTTTGACAACTCTTTTCACTGTAGATTGAAATTGATTGTCCAAGGAATGAACACCAATGAAATAGAATCAAGGCCAATCCTTTGGGTCAGAATATAGAAGAGTGCCACAAATTCTACCCTCCTTCTCAGGAGGGGTACTGTTTTAAAGCTTCTTTGCCATTAGGGGGAGTAATGTCAAAAATGCAAGTTGATGTTTGCAGGAGATGAGCCTGGGCCTGGCTGAACAAGACTTAAAAATACAAAATTAACCTTTCAAGCATGAAACATTTAATTTTAATAGGATACTATTGGTTATAAATGATTTTGAAATCCTTCTTCAAAATCTTCTGGGAACATTGGTTTGTGGTTTGACCTCTCTAGTAAGTGGTATCACTGGGGTGCACCCAACTATTGTGCCATGCTTTCAAATCAATTTTTGTGTAGATCTCTGAATCTGCCACCAGTTTGGCCATATGACCAATCTCCTTGATTTGATAATGAATTTTATACACAACTCCAAAATAAGGCATCAAATCATAAGCACTTCTGCCTTCAGTCAGCCAGGGGCGTGTTTTGGGAGAGGCTAGTTGTGTTCTGAACCCATTTTTGTGTAGATTTCAAATCTGCTTTGAGTTTGGGCATCTGGCCAACCTCCTTGATGTGACAATGCATTTTATGCACAGCTCCAAAATAAAGCATCAAATCAAGAGTTGACGTTCAGCCATCAGTACTTGAATCGGCCCAGAGGAGTGCTTTTGGAGTGGTGAGTTGTGTCTAAACCCATTTTTTGTGTAGATTTTGAATTTGCTATCAGTTGGAGTCGTTAGGACAGAATTGCTAACAGATGGAATTGACAGTGCTTAGTTCATAATGGTTAATAACATCATTGATTTGATATAACTAGATTGGCTTGCCTTTATTCTGTAGCTTCGAGCTCCAAAGAGCGGGTCATGAATGCTTATATCATGGGAAGGGGGGGATTCTTGCCTCAGGCTAGGCTTGTCAGAAAAGGGGGAGGGAATACTCATGGGTCAAGGGGGGTATACTTCGTGGCACTCTTTTGTATCTGTTGATGAAGGCCATGTCCATCATAATTTGTGATTTGGAGTCATATGCCTCATTCAGGCCTCATTCTATTGTGAAATTATAAATTAGGTTGTTTGCAAGATGACAGCATGTGATAGGTGTCTAAACAGCAGGAACCGAGATATCGCCAAATTTCTAACCGTTGGTAGAGGTTGGTAGTTACACCAGAAAAAAATGTATCGCCAAAATATGTTGGTTCCTTCGTATCTACACCATGATGTCTCTCCTGTGAAATGTGAACACGGCTTCTCCCACCCTTGCATATCATCTGCCTCCTGGCGATCCAAACACCTTTATCGTCCACGCGACGTCGTGGGAAATATCCAACTTCGGTCGGCTTTCCTAGAGAGCAGGATAGAAAGATGGTCATCGTCAATCATCATTATGCTTTGGACGCAGCCAAGTTAGTCGAAAAATGTTGCGTTAGTCTTCATTCTATACTGGATTACATAGAGGAGCACTCGAATGGGTCACATGCGTTACGAAGGCGATCATATCACTTGATTGAGCTGAATGATGGTGAGTTTCACGACATGTGCGGGTGGTGCAAGGCGCAATGCACGCGAGAGATCATGATAATCTGATGTAGAAGACGTGCTTATATTCCGTGCGTCGCCTTTGACTTGCACAATGTTCTGTGAAGGATGTCTGTTCATTCTCGACTGATAGTATGTTCAGCAACTTCGGTTCAACTCCGTGCTCAAAACTTCCGTTTACTCATAACAAACACAGCATTAAGATGCGTCGAAAGACTCATTCACACCCATCTTTTAGACCTACTCGATCGCGAGATGGAATTTCTTTCCCTATTCGGCGGCAATGATAGCCAAAAATACCAATTCTTTGGGGAGCATAAAGAATTTCCATCATTGATGGACACTGTAGAAACCTTGGCTTCGGTAGAAAAAGCCGCAAGAAAGTATAAACGGGATCACGACGCCGTGATCAAATCTCCAATTCGCTCGTTTAGTCATCAACGAATGTGTTCTGAGCCTGCAAGATTTTTCACTGGCGATGTTTTTTTGTCAATCGATGATCCTGTCGAAGCTGAAGATGGCACGGATGGTTGGTACTTTGGAGGACAGCAATCCCAATCTCCGCCTTCGATACAGAGAACTTCCAAAGATTCCATGCTCAAAAACGGTATCATTACTGTCAAACCTAGTGACGGATCGCGTCACCGTCGAACCTTTTCCACTGGGGCCGTTGATTCACCGATCCGTGCTAGGGAGAGTGCTGCGGGGAATTCCGTCTATCCTTCGCGCAGTGCGAAAGATTCAAGTCTCTTTCGACTTATCGTTACGTTACAGCTTTGTTTGGTAAGAATTGATGAAGCAAATGCCGTCATGTGCAAAGGTCAAGCTCAGTCTATTGTTGGCTCTCGTGATCGTTTTAACTCGGACCTTGACCTGCTGAGGACATCTACTGGCACTAATAGTTTCGACAGCGATTCTAGTTCCCCAGGTCTTACTTTGTCAGACGCTAAATCTTTATATTCAAAGTCATGGACAAAATCTGTATTTGTTGTCGCTTTAGGATTAGGCGTCGCCTGCTACTGCTCAACTAATGCCAAGACCAGAACTACGACAACATCCGAACGAGTACAAGTGCTCAAATCTGGAGGAAAAGTGACAAGTGGGCTTGTAGCCATGGCTTTCATTCGGAGACGATGGAGAACATTGTGCACCAACGCAAGGGTTTCAGACAGTGCCGAAGCAATCCGGCACTGGATTTTTCAATGGATTTGTTTGGTCAATGAAAACTCCGTGGTAAACACTGATCATCAACTTTTCATGCCAGAAAAGGTATGACTCGTTTATATTTTCTCAAGCGTCCGACCATCTCATATTTTGGTGCTCTAACTCCATAACTGTGTTTTTATATAATGAAGCACAATTCCTGGTATTCTATCGGTTCACTTAGGTTTCAGCTCATAAAACGTGGGATGGATTTATTTTACGCATCAATTGGTAAGGCTATCGAAATTACTCGAGACTCTCAAGAGAATCAAGAGACACCGCTTGAAAACAAATCTTCAGGTTTGTGGACCTATGTAGTTGCATCATTGGCTGCCTCTTACTACAATGTTATCGGCCCCGCAGCGAAATCTGCACAAGTTGTTTCGTCGTCCTCGAACTCTGTAATCAAAAACGCATGGGGCGTTGTTTCCCTCCCCGCCGTTAAGAGTGCGTCTTTGGAAGCAACTCGAATACTGAAAGGTGCTTCAATAGCAGATCGTATTGAGATTGATGGAATATCTTGCTTCGTTCTGTCGCGAGAGCCCTTTCCTGCATTAGCCTCTGCATTAAGGCGTTATCGCAGACAACTGAAGAGAGAAGATGCCAGATTAGGTACCATACATGAGCAGGTATCGTTCGGACATGCTTCGGTCAATGTGAGCGGATTTGTGAGACGAAACGTAATATTTCACTTGACCGGTGGCGGCTTCTTCGCTCATACTATCGCAGGAGATCTACCATATTTGCTTGATTGGAGTGCAGCAACTGATTCTGTGGTCATTATTCCCGAATATGCTCTTCTCCCAAAACACAAGTTCCCAGATGCAATAGCTCAAATAACGCAAATTTATCGCGCACTTCGATGCGGCCAAGCAGCAACTTTGCTTGGCTTCCAAGCGAATAAAATAATTGTTTCTGGCGAGTCCGCGGGAGGAAACTTGACGGCAGCGCTGTGTGTAACAATAATCATGGATCGCGACGAAAGCCAATACGTGCAACTCACTCCGAGTAGAAGCATGGAACTTGTCACTGATCAAGACGAATCACTAGAAGAGGATGAGGACGGTAGAAGAGTTTCCGCAGATGATGGCACCGTCCCTTTACCAGACGCTCTTTTAATGAGCTGCCCAGCTTTGAATCTATCACTTGAGTCATCGCCATCACGTATTGCTGGTGCTCAAGATCCCGTGTTACCTAGTGGATTGATTGCAGTAATATCAAATTCATATTTGCCAGTTGAAGGGAATTTTCCCAAAACTCATCCAATTGCATCACCATACTTCGCGTCGGACGAAACTCTGAGCCAATTCCCTCCGACTCTTACTTTTAGTAGCTCCGAAGATCCATTTCTTGACGATTCGGTTAACTGTAAGTCCATGGCTGCACTTTGTGGTGGCGTCTGTTAATTGATTCCAACAAGTTAATGTTTTTTTGTTGTCGTTTCGTTCAGTTAATGCGCGTTTGCGAAGTGTTGGAGTGAAATCGCATCTCCGCGCCGTTCATCACATGCCACATGCCTTTTGGGCGCTCTCAACAGCAGGGATACCAGAGGCGCGGCAAGTGCAGCAAGAATGTATTGAATGGATCTCGAGAATGTTTCGAAACCGTTAAGCACGGCGGCCATCATACGCCCACAGAATCCAAAAACTGAAAAATTGTTTGCGAAGAAAATCGTGTTTGTCTTTCCAGAATGCGCCGCGTGCAGCGAAAAAATGGTCAATGAAGTCGAACGAACGCCGTCATCAAATGACGGTGGTGACGCAAAATACAATGCTGACAAAATAATTTCAGAGTCATTTGCAAGGCTAAGTGAAATCCAAGCATCGAGTGCAGAACGCGTCACTAAATCATTTGCTCACGCACAACAGCGCGAAGAAAAGAGACGCGATGATGAAGTTTCCGACAATCTAAAAAGAAGTGCACTTGTTGACCAAATAGAGCAAATTGAAGAAGGGGATGCAGTTGCAACGGGATGGAAGGAGTGCATGTCAGCAACAAATGCACAAGACTTGTGCGACTTCTTAAATAATCAAAAGGCTCTGTGCGAAGGAGTGATTTCAAAGCTCGAAAGTATAAGTAAAGATCTTGGGTCGCAGTTGCGTCAAAAAGACCACGAATATGTCACTGCGTTGAAAACGAATAGGCACGAGATCGGAATGTTGCAATCATGCATTGAAAAAGAACATTATATTCTAAAGAACGCTTTTGAAAAGGAGCTTAAATTAATTGAAGACTCTCTGAACGCAGACAAAGCCAAACTATTACAGGAAAGAAAAGGTGAGCTAGATGCTCTAATGACTGAGCGTAACGAAGTCGAGCTTCGATGCTTGGTGCACCATCGTGAAATGATCAACAAACAGCGAGCAGATATACAGGCGTGCGAAGCTAGTGGAGATCGAGAAACATTTGCTGTCAAAGAAGAGCTAGAGCAGGAATTAAGGAGGCTTGAAATAGAGTTGGAGGATACAAAGGCGCGTCACCGGTTTGAATCAAACAAGCTCGAGTTTGATGTTCGAGTACTTGATGAACTATCCGACAATAATGTAGAAATTACTAAACAGAAAAAGCGTATAATCAAAGGAAAGGAAAAACTGTATATGAGCAAGGAATCAAAGAAGAGAGAGCATGAAAGAGGTGCCAAAGAAAACCGTATTCTTGAAGAGAGTTGTGAACGAATTGAGCGGCAATGTAATGGGCTTAAAGAAAAATTTGAGCGGTTCAAGATGACAGATAGCGAGAAGTTCCGTTCTGTCCTGGCGATGCACAAAGATGATTTGCAAAAGCTTCAAAATGAACTTGACAGGTCACAAGACTTCATTTTTGGAGGTGAAATAGGATGCTAGTGAGTCGTACATGGCCAATGCAGTTATTGTTTATTGTTTATGAGATCATTCCAAAATGCCCCCCTCTACTTTTCAGTTCCCACGAAGAACTTAGTTGTACGTCCAATCTCTCACAACAAAATGATAGCATCATATCGAGCTGTAAAGCAATGAAAAATGAACTTTCTGACTTGGGTCTTTTAGACGAAGAGGATGATCAACATGAAAGGCGAGATCACTTTATGTTCACCACCAATCCAGTTTTGAATCAAAGAGCCTAATGCTTGTCCTTGCAACTTATATTGAATCTTTAGTGGTGATAAATTCGACAAATGGCAGCAAGCAGAGGAATTAATGTCAAATTACAAAGATATACTTGAACAGAGAGAAGTGCTGCACTCTGAAGTAAAACGACTGGAAGAAAAAAACAATGATTTAGAGAAAGAACTGCAAGAAAGATTGAATGAAAAGGTGAATGAAGAACTGGCCTTCCCACCGTCAAATGACATTACCATGAATGACAATGACAAGAAGGAGAAAAAGCACCATGAATAATGAACAATGTTCTCTCTTGAGTTGACATGCTTTTTAATTCACCTGTGATACGAGAAATTTTAATTATTTGAAGCACTCAAGTCGTCACTGCTAAAACAAATTCTCCTTCCAAGGCCTAAGCAACACAGTCATGAACTCTTGTGTCCCCCTCATTGTATCATTAGCGGTGCCCACTTCTTCCTTTTCTCAATCTTTATTTGCTTCTTGAAACTCAAGCGCTGTATCTTCCATGAGTGACAAAACAGGCACCACTCTACTCTCATCAAATTTGTCCTCCTCGTCACCCAGCCTAACCATGTTCCACGAGTGACAAAGCTGGCACCATTCTATACTCATCAGATTTGTCCTCCTCCTTACCCAGCCTATCCATATTCCTCTCATTTTCACTATGAGCAGAGTCACCAACAGAAGAATCTCCAGTCAAGGATGTCTTGCACTCCGTAGGAATCTTCAGCTTTATCTTTGGACAGAATTGGATGAAGTTGATTGCATCCCCTGACTTTCTAATGGGCTTCCTGAATTTGTTGCACTTTTTCAGTTGTATGACTCTTTACATCATCCTTGTCGCATTGGGCATCCTATGTGACTGCTCCCTCTTTACAATGGCTACTTTTTGCAGAAGAAGTTAAGGTTAAACATTAAGCATTTGTGTGGCATTTTTAGTACAATGCCAAACTAGGTTGCAAATTACCCAGTAGTTTAGGATTCCCAGGTAATATTGCATTTTGTGTGGGGAAGGTGGTTCTTGTCACCATCAAATGACTGTCTTGCTAAAATCGATGTAGGGATGGTGCTAGAGGGAAATCAATGAGACTCCTACTGAAAAATTACAAGGGACTATACAGTAATGCTCAGGGAATTGCTCTGATTACTGTTACAGCCATATTTTGGGGGTTTCGGTGACAGTAACAAACAAAGTGATTTGCAACCTAGATGTGAAATGCTTGTTCTTCTTTTATTTTCTTCTGGTGTTAATTTTTTTCACCCTGAATCAAACCATATCAGTGGTGTTTTCCTAATGATGCCAAGATGGCACTATCTGAAACACTGGTCCAGCCACGTGAACCCATTGCTCATAATTACTGGATTCCTAGATGGTGTTACCCTGCATTTGGAATTCACATTGGAAACTAACAAACAGAATCCAATGTGCAATAGGTATCATTGCAAGACAAAGGTACATTATATTATACTTTCGTATACTGCTGATGGTCAGGTGTTTCTTTGTGGGACTCACTTTCCTGGCAGTTGGCATAATGGTTCTATCTGTTTGACATAGGCCAAGAATCTGCCTTATTTAGTACCACTAGGTACAAAAAATGAAAAGAATCCTTTATCTAAAATAGAATGGTAATATCCCAAGAAGCAAGGAGTCCCCAGAAAGAGGGCTCCATTGACCCGGATCCAAAAGGCATGGAATCCCCAACACAGGAGTCCACTGCTCTACTCCCAGAGGCATGGACTCCCCAGCACAGAAGTCCATATCCCCAAACAAGGGAACACCCTTGAGAAGGGTATAAACATACCAGCATTGTGTAGGTTCTACACAATGTTCATTTCATCTGAATGGATGGAATGATTGTTGGAATGATAGTTCCACTGCCCTTCAATCCTCACAATTGTAGCAAAATAAGCTCATAAAAACAATTATTCGTCACCTGCCGAAACTACATATGATTTCAGGCTTAATATTTTTTTTCCGACAACCGGCTCAGGTCACTATCTATAGATAGTTGTGGTGCAACCTTCGCGCACCAAAGCCATCAACATCCTTCAACTTGAAACAAGGTACGAGCAATAATTTTTGTTCATGAGCGAGAATTTTATTTTTTTCACCATCAGCGATACATCTTTTTTGTGCTATCGACAATCTCTCCAAACTCATCTTTGTGATCGATGAGTTCCTCCGGTTTTGCCATGGACAAGCTCTCAAATAACTTCTTAGTGATCGTCAAAATAAGCGATCATTTCGAGTGATTGACTTTGGTGATCGGTACATCCTACAGTTCGAGATAATTCGTTATCAAGAATTCTCGCGAAATATTTGGAACCAAGACTTTCAAGAAAGAGAGAGAGAAGAAGAAAAATATGAAAACAGAGAAAAAATCTTTTTCAAACCAACTTCCACAGGGCACCCAAGACCTTTTTCAAGGCCTTATTCTAGAATACACCCCTGGGAGAGACAATTGAAAGGGTGTTGAACAACAAATCAAGCCCAGAAGGCCTCAAGCCACAAAAGTGCGAGAGGAGCTCAGGGAGGTCCAAGCCACCCATCTTCTACATTCCTTCTGCCATGGACACCCCCACGGTGGTCAACAAAATCAAGGTCTCCAACAAAATGACAATGTCTGTCACCGTCTTCAATGAGGGAAGTCCTGAACAGTTCCTCAACCATATCCAGACCTCAATGAAAATAATTTTCCAGAGAGGATTGGGCACGGATTATGAGGAAGCCTGTAAGGCAGACCTCAAGGCTGAGGAAAAACTGACTGCGGCCACTGCGGCCAAAGCCTAGTACAAAGGGACTGATGAAAATTCTCCCATCCTCCAGTCATGGAACAGCCAAAATACACACTAGTGAGGCCATAGTGTTCGCTGGCCAAGCGATCTTCCTGCATTACTCCACTCAACTGTTGGAGACTGCCCGTTGTCCTTGGACCAGCATCGTCGGGGAGCAGATCAACTGCAAACCCTGGACAGATGTGTATGGGATCAAGCATCCCACTAAACGCCCAGCATCTTGGGACTCCTTTTTGGAGTGTGTCCAGTTGCATCTGCAGACTGTCTGCAGCCAAGTCTAATGAGCCATCTACGAAAAAGATGGTCTCTTTTAGTGACCGAATTATGAAGAAGCGTTGCACAGAGAAGTACTGTTCTTTCTGCAAGAAACATGGGCACACACATACCACCCACAACACTCCGGACTGCCAGAAGTATGATTCCAGTGGGACCCCAAAGCCAAGCTTCAAGGGAAGAAAACCAAATGGAACCTCTTGTGGACCCAAGAGACCTGCTCGAGAAGGAATTAGCTATGCGCAGCTATTCACTAAAATTGACAAACTTACCAATTCCAACAATAAAATGAAACTCGCTATCAACAAGAAGAAGCGTAAGCATCATGACATGAGTGACAGTGATAAATCAGACACATCCTGAAATGATGGGTTGGGGTGTACTAGGAATTTATTTAATAAATCAAATTGTAATGACATGATAGGAATTTACATAGTAAAATCAACTGTAATGACATGATTAACACTTATCCTAGCGTGATTAAAACTACCCCTCTTGCCAACATAACATTTTCTGATTCAAACAAAACCAGTTTGAAACCATCAGGAGACCTAGGAAATCTCCCAGTTGAACCAACACAAAGTGAAATAACTGCCAAATTGTTGGACCCCGAACTATTGGGTGACCTTTTCAATAGTGTGACCCCCCCTTTGACAGGTAAAGAAGGATGGGTCACTACGGTAGTAGCCAAAGCATGCTACATAGCGACTGAAAATCCAGTCCGTAAGGACATTGAACACTCTACAGGGAGTTGTACCAGTAACACAGTCATCAGGATTCTACGACACAGTAGATATGATGGTGACCTCCTGTTCCATGCAAAAGGAATGGAGAAACACTTTCCCTACTTGACTAGGCAGGTGCCAAAGTCTTGGCACACGTCAAATGGGAATTCTCTAGCCAAAGGAAGGAGCAAAGTTAACTTACAGTTTTTTAAATGTTTGATCAGTAAGGAGGACTTAGTGACTCCTGACACAGTTGAGTATGATAAGAAAAAGATGACCAAGCCATTGTTTGTCCTCATTCTTGGATGTCAAACCATGAAAGAGCTTGGAATTGCTCTAGATTTTCAAACAAAAGAAATTGCCATTGATCACGTCATTTTGCCAATGAGAGACATCAATAGTCTGACCTCATCAAACATGGATAGAGCCTGGGCTGTCAAGAACAGCATGGCGAATGAACCGCAAAGTAGGCAGGAAGCCACACAGCATGTAGTTAAAATCCTAGATGCCAATTATAAAAAGGCAGACCCCCAATCAATTGTTAGCACCAATTGTAGTCACCTTAGTCTCCAAGACCAAAACTTGTTACTGGAGTTGCTAGCCGGAAAACTAGGTGATTAGAACACAGAGCCTGTGCCCCTTGAACTCAAGGAAGGCACAAAGCCATATCATGGCAAGGTATACCCAGTACCCAAATCTTGCAAGGAAGCAACTATCAAAGAACTGAATAGATTATGCAGGCTGGGAGTGTTAGAGTTTCAGCCCAAATCGGAATGGGCGTCACCATCATTTATCACTGCAAAGAAAGATGGAACTGTACACTTTCTCACTGATTTTAGAGAAGTAAATAAACAACTAGTTAGAAAGTCGTTTCCATCACCCAAAATCAGTACAGTTCTGCAAGAGCTAGATACGCTACAACCCTAGACTTAAACATGGGTTATTATACCATTAGATTGGATCCTGATTCATCCCGAACATGTACCCTCATTTTCCCATGGGGCAAGTTTTCTTACCTCCGTTTGCCAATGGGCATTGCAGGTTCACCGAAAATGTCAACACTAATGGTAGCCTTAGAGTTTGTATGAGCTTACCTTGATGGTTTGCTATGTATCACAAAGGCAAACCTGGAAGACCACCTTGACAAATTGAAAATGGTGCTTATCAGGCTACACAAGGCGGGCTTGCAAATCAACGCATGAAAATCGTTTTTCTGTGCCATTGAAACAGAATATCTAGGTTACACCCTCACACGTACATGGATCAAACCTCAACAGAAATCGGTACAGGCGATTCTCGCAATCTCATCGCCGAAAAATGTCAAAGACCTCTGTAAATTCCTGGGCATGGTCCAGTGTTATAGAGATGTTTGGGCAAGATGCAGCTAAGTGCTAGCCCCACTCACCTCACTGGTAAGAGAGTGTGGTCACACCAAGGTCACCAGGGCCAAGAAGACAAAGAAACATCCATGGTACTGGAATACTGTGCATCAAAAAGCATTCGATGGCATGAAGACTTCAATTGCCAAGGATGTAGTCTTAGTGTACCCCGATTATTCAATGGAGTTTGGGATATATCCTGATGCATTGTGTAAACAACTTGGATCAGTTATCACCCAGGGTAATAGGCCACTTGCGTTTTTCAGCAGGAAACTGTCAACAGTGCAACAGAAATACAGCTTCTGTGAACTAGAACTCCTGGCCATAGTGGAATCACTAACAGAGTTCAATGGCATGTTGTGGGGAAAAAGATTAAAAGTCTATACAGTCCATAAAAATCTACGCCCTCGGATTAACATCTGACAGTGTCTACTGATGGAGATTGCTCCTCAAGGAATTTGGCCCCAAAATAGTTTACATTAAAGGCACACACAACACTGTTGCTGATGCCATCTCTCACTTAGACATTGGACCCGTTCCAAGTGAGCAGGAGAACTGGATGACGTTCACAAAATGCTGGTGCCATTACACCATGCCAGAAGAGAGTGCAATAGACACCTCTGCATACCAAGAGGAAATGAACCCGGTATTTGCAAACCACAGCAAAGAAGACGTAATCTACCTGTTAACAGGACAAGAGATTGCCCAAGCACAACAAATTGATGCCAGCCTGAACAAGCTTAACAATCAATTCTCGACACAATTGGTTGAGAGTACAGAAGTCCTCTGCAAGGATGGAAAATTGGTCATTCCAAAAGCCCTTCAACACCATGCAGTTAGTTGGTACCACCACTATCTACAGCACCCTGGACACTGGACACACTAGACTCAAAGAAACCATTCGTGCTGCAATGTAGCGGAAAGGTACGTGAAATACCATCCGTAAATATGTCAAAAACTGTCATGCATGCCAAGTCAACAAGAGGCATAAGCAAAAGTACAGGAAACTCCCTTATAAATTTGTCATCACAAACCCTTGGGATGTACTATGTGTGGTCCTTAAAGGCCCGTATACAATCAAAGGTAAAGATGGGACAGTAATGGATTTCATGTGTCTGACTATGATTGACCCAGCTTCCAGTTGGTTTGAAATTGTTGACCTGCCATTAATCACTGGGCAATTATTCCCCTGGATACAAAAGGGCGCAAGGGCACAAAGACCCATGAGGAACCTAAGTTAGCATACTTTGATAAGTCATCAGCAATGATCAGCAGCAACTTAGTGAACAAGACCTGGTTAAGTAGGTATCCACGTTGTCAATACATAATTTATGGCAATGGAAGCAAATTCAAACTTCACTTAAAAGCTCTATGTGACTAATATGGGATCATGAGTAAGCCTTCCAGTGTCAGGAATCCACAAGCGAATGCTATTCTAGAACGAGTACATCAGGTGATTTCATCTATGCTCTGAACTGCTGAAATAGACATGGCCCCTTCAGTAGAACCAAGCGATATAAATGTGTTCGTGACGAACGACACTTGGGCCATTTGCTCAACTTACCACACAGTAAAAAAAGCCTCCTCAGGTTCAGCCATTTTTGGTCAGGATATGTTGTTTGAAATCCACTTCCTGGCCGACTGGAACAAAATCGGAGAATATAGGCAACACCAAACAGACCAAAACACACGACAAGAAAATCATTCACATCGTGATTGGGACTACAAAATTAGTGATCTAGTACTTCTTATATAAGACGGTATACTACTCCGCAAAGGTGAAAGTAGATATGAAAGTGATCCTTGGACTATCACATCAGTTCATTCGAATGGCACCATCAGGATTCAACGTGGAACAAAATTGGAAAGATTAAATATAAGAAGAGTTACACCTTCTTTAACAATCAAACATAAAACTGTATTAACTGTCAGTTTCAAATGACAAAAACGGCCTCTCCCTGTTCAATCAACACTTACTCATTATACATTTTTAACAAACTCTTTAGTTTGTTACAGTTACTCTATGAGAACCCTTTTTTGACCTAAAAACACATAGGTTTTTTGTTCCATTTTTACCTGATACCTCATTCGTGGGGGCGAGTGACATAGGCCAATAATCTGCTTTATTAGTACCCCTAGGTACGAAAAATGAAAAGAATCCTTTATCTAAAATAGAAGGTAAAATCCCAAGAGGCAAGCACTCCTCAGATAAAGGGCTTCATTGCCCCGTATCCAAAAGGCATGGACTCCCCAACACAGGAGTCCAATGCCCTACTCCCAGAGGCGTGGACTCCCCAGTACAGAAGTCCAAAGCCCCAAACAAGGGAACACCCTTGAGAAGGGCATAAACATACCAGAACTGTGTAGGTTCTACACAATGTTCGTTTGCATTGCATGGATGGAATTGTAGTTCCACTGCCCTTCCATCCTCACAATTGTAGCAAAATAAGCTCATAAAAACAATTATTCGTCACCTGTCAAAATTACCTATAATTTCGTGCTTAATATTTTTTGTGACGACCGGCTCAGGTCAACACCTGCATATCCAATCCTGCAAGATAACTGTACACATGCACAAATAATCCATAATTGCACAAATAATTGGCAATTTTGCAAATATTCCTTGATTGTACTAATTATCCACAAATCCTCCAAAAATCCTCTAATAATCCAGAAATCTTGTATATTCTTACATTGAAATTGCCCAAGGTCTAAAACTCTTCAATCTTGCAGTATTCTGCACTTGTATATGAATTGGCAAATGTACAGTACCTCAAATTCTCTAAAAATCCTTGAATCCTTTAATTATACTGCATCTGACTTGCCCATACAGAACATATTATCTTTTTTGGCTATTGCTTTGACCGCTGTGACTGTTTGATATCAATAAGCTTGTTAATGGGAGACAAATGAAGATATGCGATATTTTTTTCGAAATGTATCAAGATTTTTTCTTGAAAATTCTTAGTTTGTTAACATCTGAGAATTCTTGTCCTTCTCCTACTACAGGAGACACTTTTTTAACTATTGAATATTACAGGTGGAGCTATTGACAAACTTCTGCAAATTACCTGTAAAAAACTTATTTCAACATTTGATATGCATGTGTATTCAATATTTGTTGATTTTTGATTACCTTTAAAAATATATCTAAATTCAATCTACAGCATCGCCAAAAAATAAGGGGCTTGATTTTTAAAGCAATCACAAGGGTAATCTGTGACCATATTGGTCAAAAGGGCTGTTCTGCGATTCCCATGTTCTTGGGGCTGCTCCGTGACCTGGCTTGTCAATTTTTACTAAGCCATGACCTCCCATATTATCTGGGCTGTTGTGTCTTTGAAAAAGACTGCTAGCGCGCAACTCCACCTCAACCTTAGAGTCAAACTTGGGGAATATTCCTTAATATTGCAAAACTGTTGGGATAGGTACTTGGCCTTGCCCTACAACTATTCATTCCACATAAAAAAACGATCACAATTGTTTCAATAGAAAAAGCAATCATGAGGCTGATTGGGACCATATTCATCAACGGACTGTTCCGCTATCATTCCCATGTTCTGGGGACTGCTCCGTGACCAGTCTTGTCAATTTTTTCTTAGCCATGACCTCCAATATTATCCGGGCTGTTGCAAACACGACTCCTCCTCATCCTCTGAATCAACTCAGGCAATATTTGTTTATCTAGAAAAACATTGGGATAGGTACTTGACCTCACCCTACAACTATTCATTCCACATAAAAAACCTATGCATGTCTTGGAACCTGGAGCAACTCTAGCTGCCACCTTGCCAAAATCAACCAAAATGACTTGAAAACTTGAGTTAACTTGACGGACAAGAACTTCAAGGGGAACGCGTGGTCATTTTAATGCAACTCTTCTCTTTATTGGGTCACAAGTCCTGGTTTTGGGCCTAAATACGCTTAGAATTAGCTAGGGAGTAGTCCTGACCCTAGCATGATTTTCTATATGTACCACCTACTAGGGTAACTTCTATATCTCTACCGTAAATCACGGAGCATAAGACCCAACGGATTATAAGACCCACCCTAATTGTGAACTGCGTATATTTTGAAATCTAAGCAATTCTTGACTAAACGGATAAGATATTACAGAAAGCTTCCTTTCTTCTGAAGGTTTTGGTGCGTCACACAATAGGCAAAAGTTTGTCATATCAAAAGTTATAGGCAAATCTAATTATTGTCTGAAATGGTATCTTTTGACATTTCCTGGGTCTTATGCTCCTTTATTTACAGTAGTCCTTTGAGTTACTAAGTGCAGTCTTCGCCCTCTACACAACTCCTCTTTTCACACATTTCCAGATGTTCTACACAAATTTCCGCGATTTCCGACCCAACTAATCTTTTCCAACGACTGTGAGACGTCTCACACAAATTTAATAGTTATGAGCTCACATCTATTTGTGTCAATCAGCCCTATCACACAACTTTTTTCACAATATTTTTGCGCACATGCGGGGGCTCACAATTTAAGTACATATTCGGTTCCCACTTACGTCTGGTCAAGATGAGATCAAAATAAAATTTGAATATCATTTTGCGAAACTTCTCAAACTAATATTTAAATCCGATGTGATGCTGGAAGGTCATTTAATACCTTTGCTCATTCCCTTGTTTCGAAGCAATATAGTTTTATAAGTCCTCGTGGTGCTCACGAAACAGTTTTGATTGTGTGATGATGAGCGCTAAGACTGATTTTCACACAACTTGTTGTGAGAGCAAAAAAAATTGGGTGTGAGTTTGAGCACTAAGACAGCACCTAATCACGTGCAGTAATTCTAAAATGGGTTCTCTAGCCTCAAAAGCTTATCTATGTTTTTCATGCTCTTTTAAGAAAGGCAACACATCTATAAGGGCTTTTAGGTCCTAGAACCTATGGCCACACCTCACACCCTCTAGGGCTTAAGTCTGTATGGGACTGCCGCTAGATGGAGCGGAGTATACCCATGTCAGCTGGGAACAATGCCTTAGTGTCTTGTCTAGGTTTATTTGTATCACTACATGTTGAAGGCCATGTGTCACGGCTTGTGAGTTGAACTCGCAACAACACACAGAGTGCGTAACTCATGCACAGTTGCGGTCTATCCTTTGAAAAATGGTTTAAGCAGAAAATACAAATTTAGTGTGTTATGGATCAGTAAGGTGAAATTATGAGATTATTTCTACTACTGAAAATGGCGCTGCTCTTGGAGCACAAGCATGTAGAACATGTCAGCAGAATTCTGGGATGTATTCTTCGCTGACCTGTCATGTAGATTCTGAATACCTCTGGTACAGTATATTGTGGTATTTTGGATCTTGTATCTTTGAGCCTCCAAGATTCAAGATATTTGTGTGCTTCTCCTTTGTGACAAAAGGAAAGTATTTGATGTTATGTTTTAAGTACATAGAAATACTCAAAATAAACACCATTCTTGGCCGTAAATACTTGGCCTATCAAGATTTTTTTAAATCTTAGGTTTTCATCAACCAAGAGTTTTGTTCTTCTCTTTCTCTTTCTCTTTCTCTTTCTCCTTCTCCTTCTCCTTCTCCTTCTCCTTCTCCTTCTCCTTCTCCTTCTCCTTCTCCTTCTCCTTCTCCTTCTCCTTCTCCTTCTCCTTCTCCTTCTCCTTCTCCTTCTCCTTCTCCTTCTCCTTCTCCTTCTCCTTCTCCTTCTCCTTCTCCTACTACTACTACTACTACTACTACTACTACTACTACTACTACTACTCCTACTCCTGCTTCTTTTCCTTCTCTTTCTTCTCCTTCTCCATGAGACAATTTTTAAACTCTTAACTATTTTCGGTAACGAAATGCAAAATCCTCAATTTTACCTGTAATTAAATTATTTTTATGTTTGACACTCATGCGTTGTCACTGTCTTTTCGTATGTTTGTACCTTTAAAAATATATTGAATTTTGCTATCATGCGTGCCGCACGAGCGAGGCCAGCGCGGCGGGTGCGCTAACTGGCTTCCACTGTTATCTTTACTGAGAGAAACAAGACGTCTTCTCTACTGATGAAAAAAATCTTGCACCGGCTGATTGTAATCTTTTAGTGTCGGCACAGCTAACGCACTGTAACATTGAAAGTTGAGTGACGTATCGTTACAATACTATTGTACAATCTAGTACGGTATCGTATTGTACCGAACAATACATGGTGTGTATTGTTCGAGAAGTGTTGCACGCCTCTGCTGGGATGTCATCAACCGCAGATCAACCGTAGGTCAACCGCTTTGGCCTCACAATCTCTCACAATACTCATCACGTCATTATTTTTATAAAATGTTATTGCTGCCTCGGTCTATCTGCTGATTCGCTTCGTCCTCCCACAGTGCACGATCATGATGCTTTCACTGGCCGAACGATCTCTAGTCAAGTCGGCTAACCATCGACATCGACTGGTCTCCTTATCAATCCGAGTCGCCCTATCAACAGCCTCACCAACACCGCCGCCCACTTCCCCAATGACCCAATCTAAATTCTACATCCCCCGCTCCCAACGCACGACAACGACGAGCATGTACGAAATCGACAGCATCTACGACGAAAGGCTCAAACGACGAAGGCGCATCGACCCCACACGTGAGTTGAACTACACCCCCGACCACTGGGAGAGACACAAGAATGTGTACCGTCGACTGCGTCATATAGCCACCACGTTTGGAAGCAGTCCCTTCCAACGATTGCTGTTCCCGGACTTTTTCGTGACCTCGTTGATCGCGGGAGGGCTGACGTACTACAACGAATTTATGTCCACGGCACCGCTGTACATTGATGGGACGGGGTTTGCCGCGGCTACTACGGCGATTGCACTCATGACGGGGTTTCGTCTCAATGCCAGCTATGGAAGATATAACGAGGGGCGAAAGTTGTTGAGTACTGTCCATAGTACGTCGAGAGACCTCGCCGCCAATTCGATGATGTGGATAAAGTTACCGCAGGACAAAGAGCGGATGTTGAAACTCATTAAAGCTTACTCCGTCGCCTTGACTTACTACTTGAATCAGAAGGGAGCGCATCACAGTGTTCGAAGGTGCCATTCCAACTTTAAAGAACAGATTTATGCGGAATATCGAGCGGAGATGATGGATGTCTTTGGTGATGACAAAGATGAGGACTATATTCGACTGTGTGAATGGTATTCCGAACGCCGCAATGTGCCCCTTGGAATCACGACTCTTCTTCGCGGCATTATTGCACAGAACGAGACAAAAGACGCCTTCACTAGGGAGCTTGATATACATGTCCACAGATTAGTGCAGAGTTTGGGATCATGTGAACGGATTCAGAAAACTCCGATACCGACTTGCTTTACGAGGCATACGTCGAGGCTTTTATTTGTGTGGTCAAATCTCATGCCGTTTGCAATTTACCCTGCTTGTGGGCTGTTCACACTGCCTACCACCATCGCTGTATCATTTTCTATCATGGGAATCGAAGACATTGGGTGAGTCTGCTCGGAAAGTGCTTCAATGCTGCTATAAGGTGTAACCATTTGACACTCGTTTTTGTCTTTCCTTCATTCGTTAGTGTTCAACTGGAAGAGCCCTTCAATATCCTTCCCTTGAGGCAATACTCGGACAATGTCAATGACTCTGTTGATTTTGTGAAGTTGGCCTATTCTGTTGATGAAAAACGCCTGCTGTGATGTAGGATATGAACGTACAATAACAGGCATTATGTGATTCTACAACAGATGGGCGTGAAATCATGGCTGAAGATGGGAAATTAAAGGAAAGAACAAGTTGTTATAGGAATTAAACTTCTATGTGAAGCTCTCATTATCACATATGGTACACATCCTCTGACAGTTATTATTTACATGACCAACGAAGACCAGCACACAACTCATCTCAGAAGCTGAACTGCGGTACCATGTCATCATTTATGCTGGAACGCCATCACCTCTCAATTATAAGAATGATGATGGCTAGGGAAAAAACATCTATTAATTTCTATGAGTTCTCTCTGGGCAAGAGCAGTGTCTCTTTTGGTGAATCCCTATATATCGTGAGATCCTGAGCTCTTCGCATTTGAAAATAGTTGCTGATTTACGCGAAGTCATTCTCTGTAGGTGGAGGGAACCAGCTCTGGCTCCTGTGACGAATTGATGCGTTCTGTTTATAAGGGACTTGTGGGCTTTGATTTTAGTGTAGGGGTTTGAAGTCTGCAATGCCTATACGCTATTCTGATTGGGTAGCAGAGCACTCCGAAATCCGAGTGATGCATGACGAAACTTCACGGATACCTGTCCATGACGTCGAAACCATGAGTTTTCTCCTACGATCGTGACCTTCGACGATGTCTGTGATTGTGAGATCATGGCATGATCAACGCACCAGATAGTGTGCGGTACCACCGATCTCAACGTATCCTGTTCTCCACAAAATGTATTGTTCTAGTAACTCATAAATACTGTTGTTTACTTCTAGCGGGAGTGCGCGTCTCAAACGCTTTAAAACTCGACAGTGAATCTAAACGTCTAGTTTATCAAAACCTCAAGACATTAAATTGATGTGGAAGGCTCTGAACAAGTTATGTGCCTATTTGTTTGTTTCAGCTATTGTATTTTACGTTTTCTGTCTAGGAGAGATAATTAATGACTTCTCGTGTTTTGGCGTAATCTTTACAACGTCAAGAAGCTCCAACTTGATATATGTAAGGTGTGACGGCATGTTTAAGCCAAGTGACACTTCTTTCAGTCACCTTCGCGTTGCAGGCGACGAGAAAAAAGAGTAAGAAAAAATTTCATTGTTGTTTAGATGCTGCTTTTATTCTGTTGCACTGCCAAACGCCCACAACGCCGATGGATCAGTCACATACTCCTCACCGCGCAATAAAATGGCAGCAGACTCTGTATCTTTCTCTTTAAGCAATTGATAAAGAAGAAACTGATTTTCAATCAGTTTGCTTACTTGCACAGTCTGCTTGTCGTCATCGATCTGTGTAAACCCCTGGGTAAGCCAATGCGTGGGTGAGTCCAAACTATTGGCATCTGATTTTAGCACGTCCTCGCTAATATTGTCCGAGCCAAATAGCATTATTAGTGCAGCTTGAGCATCACCCAGATCACAAAGGGCTTCAGCGGCGTAGAGCCTACAGATTGCATGTCTTTTTGATGCCTGAGTTGTAGGGGCAGGTTTGTTATCTCCGATTAAGGACCTACATGCTTCGAGTGCTCCGACCGGGTCCTTTAATTCCATCTTTGCGTAGGCGAGAGAAACAAGAGCAGATTCATAGCATTCTGTATCCATGGTGGACAGCATATCTGTTGGGTTTGCCGTAAGGGACGTTTTGCAAAGATGAATGGCTTTATACAGATACCTGACTGCCTCTGGCAGCGGATCCTCGAAGAAATCAGGTACAACGTTGCCATCTTCCTTCATTTCTGGAGAACATACTTGTACTTCCGCTGCGGGCGTTCCGTTTCGAAGGTTTGCATAAATTCCTTCACAAACGATAGGAGTGAGTAAAAATCAGCCAACAGAGATTATCAATTGTTCGATCACAAACAAAACTTACCCAAACAACTCTCGGCCAAACGCAACCAACACCGAGCTCTCTGTCCGAACAAATGTGGGGAAATACCGACACAACGAGCCATGCATATATATGCTTTCGCAAAATCGCCAGCTTGTAACGCGCACACGGATGTATTGCTGAGGACTTCTGCAGTGATATCTGGACGTGCAACACCGTCTGACCAAAAGAAGCTCATTTTGTCTTGGTTTTCATTTTCCCTGTCAAGTTGAGAAACATTGACCATACAATCAAGCGCATGGGAATAGTAATGCAAAGCCACATGGACCTTGCTTGCGGACTGATGAACTAAAGCCAGGTTGTTGTAGTAAATTGCTTCATCGTAATAACTAGCCATTCGATTTTCAATCGTTGGTGAGTGTCTGCTGTTACATCCTTCGCTTTCCATTCCAGGACCATCTACAACATTCGATCGACCTTTATCCAAGTCATCCCCGATACTTTCAGCCTGTTCCGCCCGGCTCCTCCTCCCAGCCAAGCGAGCTTCTGAACACAGCTTCAACGATTTGGTGGTATTTCCTCTCAAACACTCCAGATTAGCCTTTAAGTAAAGAACAGCCTCGTGTTGAACATGCAGATCAGAATTTTCTTTCTTGACCTTTGCAGCATCCTGCGCATGAACAACCTGCGACTGCCCGGTGCCAGTCAGCATTTTATTCGGCATTCCCTCAAAAGTAGCACCCGTAACAACGAGCCCTCCCTTCCCCTCTCCGCCATGTGCTGCGGCATGGGTAGACGAAGGAGTCCATAACGCATCTGACGTCGAAGTGACTAAACTCCCTCCCGCCATGCTTGTAACACTGGACACATCGCTTTGGTTGCTACCTCGACTTTTGGTGAGTTTGCTCCCCCCTCCTTTTGTACTGCCTACGGGTTGTTTTTCTTGTATTTTTGCCTTTTCAGCCACAGATTTGCTGTCGTTGTTGACATCATGTTTTTCATCGATACACATTTTGTTCTGATACAAGTCCATGGCACTCTTAAGTTCTTTTCGAGCGATACGACTACGCGTTCCTATGTCGCTGTTCGGCGAAGCCGTTTTAGTTGAGACCACTGCTGTGGAACAATTACCGATTAATAGCAGTTTCGAACGATACAAGTGCAATCGAAATTTGAGTTCGTCCTTGGAATACGCCACCGATGGATCTTTCCTGTCGCCAATGTTACCGTCACTGGTATCAAACGAACGGAGAGCATTCTTTTCTACCCAGGTCAAAATAACTTCAGGGCTGATAGAGTGAACCTTGTTCTCCCCCAAATCGGTTTCGGTAATGGTCACGGGCATGACGCCCCGCCCGTCCCCGTCATGCCTACGAATGATACAATCCAATACCAGAAAAGCCATGCGCACTGCCAGAACTATGATTCTTTTGACCACCGTAATATCTTTGCCATTCCCTCCTCCTTCATCTTTTTGAATGACTTGATCCAAGTTGAGTGACAAAATTTTATGAAAATCGCGAGATAGAACACTCAGGGCTTGGTTGATATTCCCGGCCGAGTAATGCACCAGTGAGAGGTTGTAAATCGCCACCAGACGATTGTAAGATTCCGACATAATGACGATGTTGGTGGTGTTCTTTTCACCCCGCTGTTGCGCCGCGGCATCGACCGAAAGATGATCAATCACAGACGTTAGCACGTCCACAAAGTGTCCGTCGTTGATTGCAGCAGGATCCGCTTTCGCACTGCTCTCGCCCTCTGCCTTGCTGCTGTCACTGACATTCACAATCACATTCCCATCGTGGACGTCAACACGACGACGAAGACGTCTCCCCCTCAGCGTAGACAAATTCTCCAAAATCGCCGCATTGTGTCGTCGAGAAATCGCCGTCACGTCCGACGCGGCATCGGGAGAGGAGTTTCCGTCTGCTTTCGCTTCATTCCATACTTCGCGATATTTGAGCAGGGCCGCCGTGGCATCTTTGTGTACTTCGTAGAGATTCAGTGCGTCGAGTTCTTGGGCCGACGATGACATGGTCGATGGATACGGTAGTAGCGCCGTTGCACCGACCGTGGATAGGAGGAGTTTCGCGCGCGGAGGAGGATGGTGGATGGTAGTCCCCGGTCTTTCCCCGGTTTCGTACCCTTTATTGTACCACAGTACGGTACCCACAACAATCTTTGATCGAAATCGGGTACCAAAACGACCCCCCGGTTGGTCTTTGCTCTGTCAAGAACTCTCAGGATACTCCCTCATCGGTGCGTCGATGTGCTCGACGAATTCCTCCAGTGTCATGTCATCGGGGTGTTTTGACGGCATGATCCCCTCGCTTGGTGTTGGTGGCACTGACTTCGTCGTCGGCGCCGTTCTCTTGGTTTGTTCAGCGCTTTCTTGCGCTTTTCGCGTTGGCTTGCGGGGACGGCTTGTTTTCCTTTGCTGTGCCGGGGGCTTCCGGTCAGCCATGTCCCTAACGTCCAATACGTTGCCTCTGCGCTGTTATTTAATAGTGTGCTCCGTTGTATTTGCCGCGATGTTGCGTTCAAAGGTCTCGTAACCTCTCAGGCTCCCGTCGTCTCGTGAAGCACAAGAGATAGGAGATAAGAGTGAGTATTAGTAGCTCTTATATACTATATCTAACAAGAACCTCCGGGGTTTTCAGCTGCTTTTTCAAGCTCAGACTTTGTTGTTCACCCCTAATCCTGCCACTTATACATCATCACCGATATCAATCCATCCATGAGCATCCTCCTCACCACCATATCAAATCACACGTAGTCTCCAAATGTTTCCACCAGACCTAATCTGTTTGATTTAGAGTTGATTTTTTGATAATTTGTTGTATATAAAACGGAGTACAACTTTTGGTAATGGTATTTTACTGATTGCAATGAACAAATGAGGATGGAAGGGCAATGCAAACCCTTTGCTAGAATTTGTATAGGTTCTGCATTGTCCTGGAGGGTGTTCTCAACAGGGACTTTCACCTTTTGCATAGAACCAATGATCTGGATCTTTGTCCATGCAAGGATCCATAATCATTTGTAAGCTTAGGATAATTCCTTACTTGGACATTTTCTTGTTTGTATTCTTGGCCAATGTTACTCTCCCCACAAATGGAGGATCGGGGTGGTGACAAGAAGAAACCTTCATGAGGTAAAAAATGCTTCCATACCTCATATGAGACATGTTTAACAAACTGAAAAGTCTGTTACTTTGTAGTTTAAGTGTAATTGTTGTATAGAGGAGAGGGGCAATAACACAAACATTATCATTTATCACGGGTGAAGTTTGAGTTAAACAGGTGTGACTCTCCTGATATTCAATTGTTCTGAGTTTGTTTTGAGTTGAACTCTAATTGTCCCATTTGTATTAACTAATGTGATAGTCCAAGAATGACTTTCATACCAGCTTTCTAATTTATATAGTGGAGGGTGTCTGTGTAGTCACATGGGACTCTTGGGCAATTCTTTATGCATGTCCAACCAGGGCTTCATGCTGTTGGGCTGAAAGAGCTCGATAGACATATGATAAACCCTGCATGGAAGAGAAGGAATGCAGCAAGAGACTTCATAAGGCCAACGAGGCTTTAAAAGGGTACACAAATTAGAAGAGGTCCTACCAGCAAAAAGAGCAACAGAGAAGCCCAGAAAGCCTCCACAAGCAAGTGAGGCACAGTACTATACCCCAACCTTCTTACAGAAAATGCTAGGCACCCTGGGAAAACAAACAGATTATCTGCTCACTCTGGATAGATCTTTATGGTGAAGAACACCCCAAGAAATTCCAGCAGTCCTGGGGGTCATTCATGGGAATTCAAGTAAGCTCAAAAGAAGCATAAGTGCCATTACAAATGTGACAGCAATGACTCCTAGGTTGCAAATTACCCAGTGATTCCCCAGTGATTTAGGATTATTGGGTAATAATGCCTTTTTTGAAGGAAGGCGGTTCTTGTCACAGTGAAATTACTGTCTAACTAAAATCAATTTAGGGTTGGGGTTAGGGAAGTCAATGAGACTCCTTCTGTCAAATTACTGGGGAACATACAGTAATTCTTGGGGAATTACAATGATTACTGTGACAGCAATATTTCAGGGGTTTTGGTGACAATAACAAACACAGTTATTTGCAACATAGAATGACTCTGACTCTTCCTGAAGAGTAGGGTATTGTAGTACTATCACAGGAGTATTTATTAAAAATCAAGTAACAAGAGAGTGATATACACAAAAGTTGATACTTACCCCAATCCAAATCTATCATGTGCGATTTTTTGAAAATTATTTTGGATTTAATAATAGCATTATTTTGATGCTAGAAGCTCCTCAGATTTTAACAACCTTCATGAAAAATCAAAACATTCCATTTTTAATAATCTCATCATTTATGATACTGTGCTAGAAAAAAACATGCATCAAAAATTGAAAATGACACAGAGAGTGAGATATCTGCCAAACTGTCAGACACCAAAATGTTGGATGCTTTTCTCAATAGTGTGACCCTTTCCTTCGCAACTCAAATATAAAGAAAAGTAACTGCTGCAGTTGTAAACGCAAGACACCATTTAGTAACAAAAAATAAACTCCAAAGATAAGAACCAGCTGTTTAAAAATGTCCAAGTAACAGTGACATCAAAATCCTACTTCACAGTGGATCTGATGGTGACTTGATGTTCCATGAAAAGGGGACATCAATACATTTCCGCCAGGCTTGACTAGGCAGGTGCCAATTCCTTGGCACACATTAAATGGGAACTTTCTCACTAAAGGAAGGAGTAAAGTCAACAGAAACTTTTAGATTGCGCAGACAGAATGGAGTATCTGGTGACATCAGACATTGTGCAGTGTGATAAGAAAAAGTACAAGACCAATGTAAAGCCTCATTCTTGGTTGTAACACCATGAAACACTTAGTAATTAGTCTAGATTTTTGAACGAAAGAAATAACAGTAGATTAGATCATTTTGCCAATGACGAATATCAACAGTCTGACCAAGTCAAACGGAAAAAGGCCTGGGCTGTAATGAACAGCATGATACATAAACCACACATCAGTATATAAGGTTTAACACAGGAAGTAGTTCACATCATAGATGCTTATTATGAAAGTCCAGACCTCCGAACAGTTGTTAGCACCAAACATACTCACCTAAGTTCCAAGATCAAAATGTGTTATTAGAATTATTTGTAGAATATGAGGAACTTTTGATGGGACACTAGCGATAGGAATACTGAACATGTATCCATGGAATTAGACCTTGTTTGTACATGGAAGACAAGGGTCTGCTGTCAAAACTGAGTGGAGGAGAAAATGTTGTGTTGGCTTATCATGCAAGAAGATAGCAGAAACTGCTCTCTGTGTATAGTTACATAAACCATTTGAAGGTAAAAATGTGAAATGAACTTGTTATAGGTAAAGCAGGGTACAACTTTTGGTGATGGTAATTTGAGAGCTCTTAGTAAATCTTAGTTTATTAATTGCAATGAACAAATAAGGATCTTCCCAAACCAAAACAAATTGATTTTGTGTAGGTCCTGCATAGTCCTGGTATGTTTATATGCTTCTCTTGAGGGTGTTCTTCGTGGTGGTGATATCCTGTTGCATAGATTAAAAGGTTTTGACTTTTGTATTCATACGAATTCACACTCATGTGGGAGCTTAGGATAATTCCTTACCTGGGTTATTTAGTATCTAGGGGTACTAAATGAGGCAGATTGTTGGCCAATGTCAACTTCCTAAGTACCCTAATCACCTTCACTGCAAACGAAAAACACCGGTAACCTCCCCGTACACTGGCAAAACGTCAGAGTGTACGGGGAGGTTACCGGAATTTCAAGAGTGTACCGGAGGGTTACCGGTTTTTTTATACATTACTTAAGCCGCATTTTCGTTTATCACGCTAAGCTTTGAAGCAAAAAAAATCTTCCGAGTGGTTGTTTGTTTCATGACTCACATTTTTCGAATCGCGAGTTGTAAAAAGCAAGATCGCCTGTTGGGTCTAGTTTTGGTTTCAATTCTAGGCTTGATCTATGATTTCATTTGGTGAGTGTGTTTTGAGCCTCTTCATATTTTCAAAATATGGTACTACCAGAAGTGACTGCGCCAAAAAATAAGAACACAACATAAGAATAATAAGTGGGGCTGAAAATTGGCGTAGTGTGTCTACGTGTTTGTTACTTATTCATTTGTGTCAAATCATCTAATTCTTGTGTGTCATATTCGTATGATAAAACAGTTTAGTATGTCTACATATGGTACCATACTACAGCAATGGTGCTTGACCCAGACACAACTGTAGCAGTGCGCCCTCTCACTGCTTTCACATCACACATGTGTATTTTTTTCAATTACATCACTGATACCTCACCGGCCCATGATGGGAACGGCCGAAACTCAGTCCACAGACTGAGTTATCCCTCCCGCCTTGCACCGCCATGTTGCCAGCAACAATTGGAAATGGCGGGTATATTTTTGGGGTGAGTAATCACGATTTTGTCTTGTTCTACAATATTATACTCACCACACCGCCAATTTTTTTTTCAACTAATTAGTTGCAGGCCTGCCGGCGAAATCGCCGAAACTCAGTCCACAGACTGAGTTAGGCATTCCCATTTGCACCGCCGTGTTGCCAACAACAATTGGCAGCGGCGGGTATATTTTGGGGGTGAGTTTTCATGAACTCACCATTTTTCTCACTATAATACTCACCACATGTCCATTTTTTTCCAATTAATTAGT
>JABMIG010000110.1:295235-372735 GCA_013187285.1 Cyclotella cryptica
TGAAATCGCCGAAACTCAGTCCACAGACTGAGTTAGGCATTCCCATTTGCACCGCCGTGTTGCCAACAACAATTGGCAGCGGCCGGTATATTTTGGGGGTGAGTTTTCATGAACTCACCATTTTTTGCACTATAATACTCACCACACGTCCATTTTTTTCCAATTAACTAGTTACAAGTGTACTGGCGAAATCGCCGAAACTCAGTCCACAGACTGAGTTAGGCATTCCGCCTTGGACCGCCATGTTGCCAACAACAATTGGCAGCGGCGGGTATATTTTGGGGGTGAGTTTTGATGAACTCACCATTTTTTGCACTATAATACTCACCACACGTCCATTTTTTTTCAATTAACTAGTTACAGGTGTACTGGTGAAATCGCCGAAACTCAGTCCACAGACTGAGTTAGGCATTCCCATTTGCACCGCCGTGTTGCCAACAACAATTGGCAGCGGCGGGAATATTTTGGGGGTGAGTTGTGATTAACTCATCATTTTTGACCTTATTATACTCAACACATGTTAATTATTTTTCAATGAAATAGTTACAGGCCCAGATCTGAAATCCCCAAAACTCAGTCCCCAGACTGAGTTTGGGATTTCGCTATGCACCGCTGTGTTGCCAACAACAATTGGCAGCGGCGGGTATATTAACAGAGGTGAGTTGAATAGAATACAATTATTTCTACACATGTCTTGACTATATCTAATTTTCAATTATTTTATTTCAGGCCAGGCACGGGAACAGCCAAAACTCAGTCCACAGACTGAGTTTGGCATTTCGCCTTGCACCGCCGTGTTGCCAACAACGGTTTGCAGAGGCATGTAAATTTTTGTGGTGAGTTATTGAAGTCATACTATATTTCAATTGTTTTCATTTCAGCTTAGTTTCAATTAAATAATTAATTTTCTTCTACCTTGGTGATAATATTGTCCACAGTATCGTTTTTCATCTTGGAACAGCTTGGGGCTGAAATTTCGGCACCTGTGTCCTTTTGGTGGGCGATGTGTTGGGCGGGCCCCTAAAATATGTTAATGTAGTATATTTAATTATATTAGTCGAGATAAATTACACATACTCTATTATTGTAGTTCAACAGTAGGTAGCCCTCCCGGTAACCCTCCTGTAACGTTCCGGTAGGCCTCCCGTATGCTCCGGTAACCCTCTGGTACTCTCCGGTAGCCTTCCCGTAATCTTCCGGTTACCCTCCCGTACACTTCCGGTTACCCTCCCGTACACTTCCGGTATGCCACCGGTAAACATTTTTTTAGCTACTAAGTAATGCAGTTATAGCCACTAATTAGATTGATATCGATTCTAAGACTTACTGAGAAGTCTGTTTTCCTGTGAAAGCGTACCAATTCCTATCGTACGTAGAAAAAAATCGAAAAGCTCCTCTTGGTCTCAAATTTTCGGTAACCTCCCGGTAGACTCCGGTAACCCTCCCGTACACTAGTTTACCGGAGGGTTACAGAAGTGTACCAGGAGGTTACCGAAGATACCATTCTGGGGCTCCGGTAACCTCCCCGTACACTCGAGTGTACGGGGAGGTTACCGGTGTTTTTCATTTGCAGTGTTACTACTTTGTCAATGACAACTACAAATAGTCACATATCAAACCAGTATGCAAGCATATGTATTTTTCTTGTTAAGGCTAGAGAGGCTTGCCACATCTCCATATCTTAGCGGTCCGGTTTCAATTCATATGAACAATGATTCAAGGACCATGTACTTAAGTCATTACAATATTGGATGGAGAGCTTGGGTGACAATCTTCCAGAGCACTTGTTGATCACACTACACCAATTTCTTGAAGTTCAACAAGATTTGGATTCCATTAGTTAAATATTGTTTGATCAAATGGTATTTTCAGCAGCAAATACACTTGAAGATGTCATTCATAATAGAGCTAGAAAAAAAAGGGTGAGCTAGATGAATCAAGATTACACGGAGACAAATATGACGCTGGAAGAAAGGTGGTCATCTACTTTTGGAAGACAAAATCAAAGAGAGACAGATGGACAAAACATGATTTTTATGAGACAGATGGCAAGGTTGTAAATTCTGGTGGAATTGTGGCTGAATTCCACGTTGCTCCAGAATATTAGGTAATTTTCACAGTAAAGTGATGACTGTGGTGCCAAGATTACTGTGGAAGAATTACTTAAGTACGTTGTACAATACTTATTGAGTGTGACACCGTGACATCACAAAATATGGCTCATTTCACAAAACTTACCACAATATTAGTGGAACCTACCATAATTACTGAAGGAATTTCGGTTTGTTACTCATGTTATTGCTTTTGAGATAGAAACCAAAGTTTGAATGAGCAACCACTGTTTTTTTACCGAAAGACACAGAAAATGTAAAGCCTGTAAAACAGGCATTGTACCACTTTCAACTGAAGTCTCTAATACTTTTTAAAAAGACTTTCTAAGAGTACTTGCATTCTCTTGTATCAATTTGAGTAACACAATATATCAACAAAAATAGTCCATCATTTTGGACCTATCTTTTCCTCAATGAAAGCAAAAATCTGTCAAATGTATGGGTGGCAGTGGCATACTGGTATTTCATGACAGTGTTTCATAAATCATGAGTTACCTCCAAGAAGATCACCTTTTGGGTCTAGTTTTGGTGCTGATTCTAGGGTTGGCTTTTGTATTTTAATCGGGACATCTTATTGGTCCTATCTTTATTGACAAATCCGTAGGTTTTATATATGTTCTGCCATTCTTATATGCACTCAAAATAGAATGGCTGTCCCAGAAGTACTTTATCTACCGACTAGGCCTATCCTTTTGTTTCTGTCTTGATTACAGCCTATGTTTTACACTGATAAATATCTCTCGATATGTATAATAAATTCCATCATTTGAAGGTATTCAAAACATGACTATGAAAAGTTATTGTGCCAAAAAATATGAACACAAGAATAATCACACATCAGGAAATAAAATAACTAAAGTAAGGTATGATGCAATGCCATACCTACTACACACCTGCTTCTACCAAATAGGCAGCTCTAGAGTGCACTCACTCTCCCCTTGAATTCATGTTTTTCAATTAACCTGTTACCCCAACATCCTATCACAGGAACAACCAAAACCAGTCGTCACAGATTGAGTCTGGCCTGCTGCCCCACACTGCCCATTAGTCAACAACATTAGGCAGCGGTGGGGACTTTATGAAGTTGATGAAGTATTTCCTTCACCTATTTCACTCATGTTTTTTGGCTAGCATTACAAAAAATATCAATTAAATACCTTCCCTCCTATCACAGGAACAGGCATAACTCAGCACACACACTGAGTTTGTCCCACCCACCCCAAATCGTTGCCTATCCATAGGGTTTCTATGGTGAGTAATTATTTCCTTTACCTGTTTTATTGATGCTTTTGTCTTACATGAGAAATATTTTTCAATTAAATGCTTACAGTCCTACTATGGGAAAGACCAAAGAATTAAAGTGTGAACCATAGCTTTTACGTGCTCTTCCATAGCCCAACCGTACACTATCCTGTAGTCAAATGGTACCATAACCCATCCTGTTGTAACCCTCCTGTATGCTTTGGTAACTCTTCCATATATTTCCAGTGTGTCATGTGAATTTTTTTGGCTACTTAAAGTAACAAAGTCATAGCCTGGAATGACACGTAACCCACCAGTATACTTTGGTAACTCTACTGTACACAAGTGTACACTAGAGTTATTGAAGTGTACGGGGTTGATTACTGGAATGCACCATTTGGGGGGCTCCAGTAGTCTCCTGTACACTTCAGTGCACAGGCAGGTTAACGAAGGTCTTGCATGGCACATCAAATAATACATCAACATTGAAGTCTTGAACTTTGATGGGAAAAGCTGTACAGGCATGATCCAAATAAAAAATAATCACGCCGTGAGCATCTACAGTATTTGACAGGTCTGTCCATTTGTACATAGAAACACACATTTTCTTTCACAATTGACAAATCTATCTTTCCTGTGTAATGGTTATTGTAGCATCAATCCAAACTGACAAAAAGTCTCAATCTTTGAATGCCAACACCCAGAATTCTGTGAAACAAACAAACTAATGGCATGAATAACATCTCTGGCATGATGATTACTATGTCTTGATGCAAAATGAAACAGCATTCACTGTATGATGCTGATAATATAATCATAGACACCAAAAATAAGTCATGAAGATGACTGTGTGCAATCATCTGAGAGACATCCCCTCCCTTGGATCAAAGACATCAAATCAAGAGGAAGTTCATATGAGACTTGAAATGAGATGGGAGATTGATCCACTATTTGCATGCTGCTGCTCCAACAAGACACAAATGTTGATTGTAAATTGAAGAACACATGCATGTACGAACATATTTTTGACTGTGGACAACAAGCTGTGGACATACATGACATCAATGTCCCATTCACATAATGAACTGTGTGCTCTTTCTCCCAAGAGACATGCACACTTTCAGACAGGGGATCAGAACTTGTGTTGATGAAAGAGGCGCCTACATTGTTGCATGATAAAAAGTTTGCTGTCTCCTCTACTGCAACTAATGGAAACTGACCAGTAATGTCGGAGACCATGTTTATGTACCTCTGCCTGAAGTCTTGAGGCATCACCAGTATTGAAGTCTTCTAGACTGATAAAAGTATTGATGTGATGACATGAGCACCTGGTGGTGCATGCCAGTAAATGTTGTGTACAAGGATGGCTTGTGAGAGTCTGTTTAATTTTACAAGGATAAACAGTTTTGCTACTGGAATGAATATGTTCTTCTTTTTCTCAGAGGCTTTAACCTCTATTTTGTGTTTGAAAATCAAATGACCATTAATTGTGTTAGACAAAAGCATTCTTTGTTTTGAAATTTAATTAGGTACTAAAGTGACACCTAAAACTTGCAAACACGATTTGTCTGACAAAACTAGATTATTTTCTCTGACGAAGTCCCTGGGTTTAATTATAACTGCGCCCCTATCGGTCCATAACTAGTCAGCTCACAATGCATGTACATGCATGTACTAGATTGAAATAGTCCCCTTTTGGTGCTTCATTGTTGTTGCAAAAAATGACTAATTTGAACAATCCATTGCACAAAAATAGTTTAACACATCTCAAGAAGGCCCCTCCTGAAAACCACTTCCAATTCTCAGTGTTGCCACTTATGTGGTAACCTGAGTGAAACAAGTCCGTTTGGAATTTCTCAAATTTTGGTACCAATTCTTCCATAGTCAATGTATCAAAAATCAAAATCTCATACCAGTATCATAGTGTGATGGTGTGCTTTATACTTTGTTACACACATAGGGTATTAATGTAAGACCATGTGCACAGTCAATCCAAGGCGTTAACCAATAAACTCACCAGCACTTGATGAAAACTTAGATAGTTGTTGCATGATTTTGAGTCATTTTGAGACAATTTGAGTCAGATCAGGACCAACTCTCAATGACTTGAAATGTCTCTCAAATGATGCGATATACCATCAGTGTTAGTGAACATACAACATAAACCTATTCACCAAGATGCACTAACATCCTTTTAATGAACAGAGAATCTTCTGTGTTGGTGGGTAGACTGTCTCCTATAGTATGGGTGTAATGCCACAGATTAAACAATTCACTGTGGCATTACACCCAAAGGGTGTAATGCCACAGATTAAACAATGCATGACATGAGACATATGACTGTTCTTTTTTTCTATTTTACAGCATTGATGCTTGTGATATGTGCAAATTCTCTTGTTTAAGATGATTCATCTGACTCCTGACTCATTTGAGCCTTTGCAGTCATTTCAAGCCATCTTGAGTCATTTTGAGTCATCTTGAGTAATTTCAAGTCATTTTGAGTCATTCTGAGACTTCTGAATATGAGCCATTTTGAGAGCCATTTTAGCCACTGAGTTCGGACTCAAAATAAAGCAAAGTGACTCAAACCAATAGAGCATATACTGGCATCATTTTTATCTATTGCATATGTAGTGTGAAAAATCATAGGTTCACTTTTGGAGCTAGACTTTTGTGAAATGTTTAATCTTGATCTTAATACTTGCTAACTTTCAAGTTCATCCAACTCTTGGCAATTGATACTTCGTCTCATTGTAACGATGTGATTTTGCAGGTTCTTTTAATATATATTGCGGCTGCTAATGGTATGGTAATCACGAAAAATCTGAAAATTACCAGCAGCCGCTGCAAGATTTTTTGTAGCTAGCAAAACAGACTGCGATTTGTAGAGACAGAGGAAGACCTACTTTTGAAATAAAGTGCTTGTAGTAGTATGCCACTTTTCTACGCTTAATTATATGTACTATAGTAGTTGCAAATGAGCGCGAGCACCTCGTGCGCTTCGCACGCGCCGCACTTGCGGTCGCGCCCATTTTAAAAGTATACCCATTTTTAGTTTGCAATTTCATTCTTGTTAGACGTAGACACTCTTTTGTGACACGATAACGTTCCCTTCAAGTTTACAGAACCATTGTTGTATGATTAAAATGATAATTTGTGACTAATAATCCCTTCAAGTTTACAGAAACATTCTAGAAAATAATGTCATATGTTATACAAAAAGATATAATTTTAAAGGTAGGCAATTACTTAGGACAATATAACTACCCATGTAAGTCCAAGCAAAAAAATGAATTATTTACAGGTAAGTTCACATCAACTCCTTTGTCAGTACCTGTTTTGGCAAAAAGCAAAAAAACTGTCTCACTGAAGAAGGAGAAGAAGGAGAAGAAGGAGGAGAAGGAGAAGGAGAAGGAGAAGGAGAAGGAGAAGGAGAAGGAGAAGGAAAAGAAGGAGAAAATGGCTCAGTTTCCAACAGAACAAGATTTTAAAAATATCTTGATAGGGTAAGCTTGGTATACTTGTTGTTTGGCCTTGAATGGACTGAGTACGTATGGCCCTTTTGAGCACGCCACGAAGAAAATTTCGTAAATAATAATATACAAGTATTATTTATTTCTCGCATACACACATCACCTCGCATTTCGCGCGCACACAACCAAACATCAACTCGTCCGTGTGCACACCACACATAATAATACGAGATCGCGATCTCGCGAGATCTTGCTTCACACTACTCACCCAACTTTTTACATGATCTCGCAAAGACACATCGTTCAGACACAAAACAAGGCATCCGACTTGTCGTCATGGGTGTAAGTGGTGGAATCAAGGCTTTGCATGCTGTTAAAGGCTTGACTCGTGGAGAATTAGCTCACATTGTTAGAGGATTGGCAGAGGCACAGGAGGTTCCACCAACAGTTGTTGTTGATGTTAGTAATATTCTGTATGGGTTGGATTTGAAAATAAAAGCAGCGGCAGAATATTTGGTCGGCTTGGCTGCGACTGGATTAACCATTCGTCCAGCGTGTGATAACAATATCAGACCAAAAGTGAAACAGGCTACAAATCTCCGCCGTGCACGAAAAGAGAAGAATCGTTTGGAAGAGTATTTACTGCGGCAGAAAGTAAGATTGTTGAAGAAGTCTCTAGTGGAAGACTCCCTAAACCAACAACAACGTGACACATTATTAAAGGAGATAAAGGAGCTGGAAAAAAGGAGGAAGACAAAAGAGACTGCATCGACAAAGACATTTATACCAAACTTGCAAGATGAGCTTGAGAGGGAGTTAGATTTATTGGGAGCTCACATCATGAACAGCGCTGGGGGAAAGGTCTTAGAAGTGGTAACTGCTCAGTGGCAAGCGGATGCATTCATGGCAGGTGAAATACTTTCAAAACGGGCAGTCATGGTTTTTTCTACTGATACTGACATTCCATTGTTGTTGGGGGATAGTTGCATTAGCATCAAAGGCTTTTCACACAAGAATGTGCAAATAGTCTGCACCTCTAAAGCCACCCTTGAGAAGGTTTTTAAGTTCATACCAGATGGCTCTAATTCAAAAATGGTTGATGCTGAGTACCCAATTTTTCAAGGTATATCTCATCATCGGCTACGGGCATTGGTGATGGTAATTCTTGGGTGTGACATTTATACTGGAGGTTTAAAAGGCTGTGGCATCAGCACATTATCAAAGCACATATCTTTGTGCAACACTACAAAAGACAATTTGATAGATGAGAGTATACTGTTTCAACATCTCCTCCAAATCATGAAGAAAGAGTTCAAGTCACGCCTGATAGAGGAAATAGTCGAGTTCTTTGGGAAGGAGTCAGAAAACTTTGCAGGTATTGAAGCAGAAGAGGTTGTGCAGACTTATATTGATGCTCTTGTTTATGAGCTGACAAATGCAAAGGACACTTTTCTTTTTGATGCACCGAAACACCTCTCTCTATACTGCAAAGAATTCACTGCACCAAACACAATAATCAACCACGGTCCTCTTGTGTTGATTTGCAAAGGTGCCGGTGGTGTATGTCATGACTTTCTTGCTGCCAGTGGTTACTCAACTTGTAGCAAATGCAATCATATCTGTTCACACTGTCAAGGAACAATCGGAATGGATACGAGATTGTATTGTCTCCTGTGTGCACCTACCGAATCTCTTATCCCGGAGTTAGACTCACCTGCTGCTGAGAGCATTGAAAACAAAAGGTGTATTTTGGTTGAGGTTCATGATTTTTTGGGGGCCGAGGTATTAGACAGTGATGAAGTAGAAGATGTGTTGGATTTGATGAGGTTCATGAAGACATTCAAAGACATGGAAGCGAATGTTCCTTTTCCCTTGTATCCTAGTTATGCAATGTTTGGTAACGATATGTTCAAATGGAAAGAGGTTGTCGAAATAAATTTTGCAGATGGTGGATCATTTCTTGCAGATGGAAGTGTTGATCAGATATTGATACCCAGAATTCTCAAATTCTTTGCCGAGGTAACAAAATTTGCAAGCAAGGATGAAAGACATACCGAGTGGCAGAAGGATTCTGCAATATTCGATGCAATCCCCAAAATGCTCATAGATTTTGCAAAGATGTCCAGAGTTGACAGTGGATATCGTCTATTACAGAGATGCATTCGGCATGCTCTTGACAGCAAGACATCATCATTATACAACAAGTCTGCTACACTTATTGTTCATGGAAACGATGTTGGCTTAAAATTGGATTCGGAGATTCCAGCTTCAATGAGGAACAAAGTTTACCAGTCAGCAATAGCATTCACAGAATCAGATATATTGTGTTGTTCTTGTACTTGTCATTGTGGTTCTGCAAATGATGAAAGAGTGGTCTGTGTTCACAACCTTCCACTGATTTTTCTACTCTTATTACTACTATATGATGCATTATCCGAAAGCATCCTGTTGGAATTTGCAGCATGTATGAGATCTGATATTTGGGACAAATACACCTGGTTTGCAGATGATTTAGAGAGTATGAAACAAAGTGTGCTCATCTTAGCCGAAGCAGCAGGAGACAGCATGGGGTCGACCGGATCGATGAAAAATCCTTGGATGATATACTTCAAGACTTTAAGACCGGAACCCAAGGTAGGAAGGAATGGAAACACCGGTTCAAAATTAAACCAAAACCGGGAGATTATTGTTCCATTACGGATGTAATATCGTTTGATTCAATATCCACGCAAGCAAAGAATCGACTTAATTCATCAACCATTGGCAAGCAAACTGAAATAGAGAACAACAAACAAGATGACTTTCAACCGGGAGATATAGTAGAGCCAAACTACGTTGAGATTGGTCTACTCTTAAATGTTGCTGGATTTGAACAGGATTTGGATTCAAAAGCAGTTGCGTGGGGATTAATAAAGTTACGGTCTATTGCTCAAAGGGAGAGTCGTAAAATCAAAACAAATGCTTTGATATCAAAGTCAAATCAACTTAGCAAAGGATGGAATGATCTAATGCTGATGGCAATGAAGAGAAGTTATCCAAGCAACAACACCTTAATCGAATCAATCTCCACCCCTACAGCTATCTCCACCCCAATGTCTCAACGGAATCCTCCCTCTCCCTCATCCACAACCTCCTAAACTGTCACACAGAAACTTAATACCAAAGTACGAAGGCCTGGCTGCGAACTTCCGTTGCATTCGAGTCCAAAGAAGAAGGTCAGCATGAGATGTTGTAAGTTCCGCTGTAAGAATATTAATTTGAGCAGCAAGCACACAAAGTTTCACCTTGTTCCAAAACACCCGAAGACGCCAAAATTCAACAGTCCAAAAAAGTCAGTCCTTATTCGACAGGCTGGAAAGATATTGCTGCGTCGAGAAATCATGGACAGAACAATGTCAGATAGGTCAAACAAAACAAGCATAGTTTATGGCTGTGACCAACATATGTTTGAAGAAGTGGCAAAATCAACACATGTCAAACTCAACAACGGCAAAGTGATTAGTGTCAGTTACAGACTTATTGTCCCATGTGGTGCCGGGCCGAAGTTGACGATGTCCGAACCAACATCTATGTCTTTGGGTACTGGGAATGACCGAAATATGAAAAGGCAGCTGTCTGAAATGTTTGGAGAAGATGAGTTAGCGCATAGAACATGGGCACTGTGTGCACAACAATTGTCTGAACAATCATGCCAGGAGCAACACATACCAATCAATGCATCTGTTGCTGCAGCAGCCCAAATGCCAATGGTAATGCAGCAAATTTTATGCCAGCAAACAAGCAATTATTCCGTGCCATACCAATCACTGAAACCAAAGTGAATCACCGTCGAACTGATGATCCACTGGTTGTTCGGCCGGGTTTGCCAAATAATGAGGTGAAGAGGAGAACAGGATTTCCAAGTGAGAAGGTCATGGTATCATTCATCATTGCTGTGTGCAATGGTGATTTAAACACAATCAAACGAAAGCTTACTTGTCTCACCTGGTACGAAGAATGGTTCCTGTATTTTGAATATGTCTGGAATCGATTGCTCACAAGAATCAAAGATGTTTCGAAAACATACACTAACATGCGACGCAACGATGTTTTGCGTGTGGTTGATGCTAAGTTGGATTTGGGCACAATTGCTCGAAACAAATGGCCAAAGTTTGTGAGATACGAGGAGGATAGATTGTTGCGAAAACCAAAATGGAACAGCCGCTACGAAGGGATGCGTCCTATCATGTCGGATATGACGAATGTTTCTGCGTACGCTTTTTCCTCAGCACATTGGCAGCGTCTCACCTACAGCCATTACTACAATGAGAATTGTTTCAAATCGGGGGTGTTTTGTCAAACCTGTCGATGGATAGGGGTTGTTGATTTATGGTTGGGGGGTGTCAGTGACTCTGACTTCAATAGAAGGGAAGGCTATTTGGAAAAGCAGAGGTTGTTTCAGGAGATGGACAAAGTGTTTGTTGATGGTCAGGAAACAGTCATACCTTTCCTTAACATTTATGATAAGGAATATTGTGCTAAGATGGTAGCATGGCAAAATGGGAGGCAGCTTGTTCTTCAACCTGACTTCAAGAAGAGTGACAAAAAATTCAATCGGAGTCAGACCATTTCGTCGGCATCTGTGGCCACTGATCGTGGGGGGAATGCGAGAGTAGTGAATGTAAGCAAGAGAGCAGGCTTTATTAGCAGGGGATTTCAACCAAATGCGGATCCAATTCGTTTTAACAAGGTATGGACAACATGGGCATTTCAGGCAAATTTCATGTTCGATCCAGTGTTGTAAAACAACACAAAACATAGTAACACGCCCCATGACATTGTCCGTTCCATTAAAATGTTTGTGTTGTTCAATCTAAATTCATAACAGGAGCACTGTTGATGCACACGCTTACCATAGGGTGTTGCGGTGTGCATTATGTCATCTCACCCTTTTTCGTGTGCTTGTCGATCCAAATGGTCAACATTTTGTCAAACAAGGCGCAGACAGACTTGCGATTTACAGCACTCACGGGGGGAACCATGTCCTATGCACGTGGGGCCGTACAATGGACGATTGCGGTGTTTGATGTGAGTTGACGGGCTTCGTGTTTTATGGTGGACGGGTGTTTTAGGCACGATCTCACACGAGCCCATCAAATACTGTGTGCGTATGTTTATGTGAAAAATTCTGATTTTTTATGTGGGGTGCACAAAATGGCAGAAGTACTCAGTCCATACTGGGGGACAAAGTGACAAATTATGTAAAACACTGAGCGACTTGCAGGTTGTGTCTGAAATATGTCGATAAAAAAATTGTTCCAATGAGAGAGACTGAAAACCAGCTGTTGTGCTGTAAGTAGCAGTGATATGTCTCTCAATTTTAAGATACGTAGACTCAGGCGCAAACCTTATGCATCATAGTTGAATTTTTCCCAGCAAAAACCTCCAGGGACAAGTCACAAAAGACATTGCTTTCCTTGAAAATTTGTTAAAATCCGATTACATCGACAAAAAATAAGAAAAATCTACTGGCGTTTCTGGTACCATATGGTATTGGACCTCGCGTCCTCTTCGCATCCTCTGGTGTGATCGTCCTCACATCGTTCCCACAATGAACTTAACATCTCTTAACATGTCGATGTCAACCCAATGGTATGTGTGAACATGCACACAGATGCCAACCTTTTAGAGAAGCAGATATCAAAGAAAGCTACAATGTCAAGAAGAAATCGAGCCGCACCGCGTAAGAATTTGCAGGAGGTTAAAATCGTACCTACGGATTTACACGAGACATTCGAGGAGGTATCGACAGGGCTGGTTCAGTGTACCAATCGACAACAGAAAGAATGTATGCGCGACGAAAATATTCTAGCCAAGTACTGTAACGGCATGCGCACCTTCGGTAGCAAGCATGCTCTGATATCGAAGATAGCAGACTCCTCTGAGGATGGAGATGTTGCGAGACATGCAACAGGTAAAAAAAGCAGACCAGGAAGTTTTACGCGAAACGGAAATGCTGTTGCCGTGAAAGCGACAACGACGGCCGCAGCAGTGTCCAGAATTCCCGACGACAATGTCAGAGGCACCCACAGCAATGATAGGTGCTTTCAGCGGAATGAACGTTACAGTCTTGTGGAAAATTGGAGTACTACTATGGATCAATTGACGATAAATAGTTGGACAAAATCTTTTGACAAGGTCCTCGCTTCATACGATTCTTTACTGGAGGAATACAATCTTAAGGATACTATGTCTGAAAAAGACGAACGAGAAACATCATCGCCATCCATTTTTTGCTATGGGATGTTTAATTCTTTGGGATGTGTCCACTTTCCAATCTTTCGCAATTGCAGAAAGTCTCAGGACACGAAATCAAGGACAAAAAAATTGAGAGGTTACACATACTTTGTCCGTTCGAAAGTGGTTTCTTGCGGTCAACAAAATGATAATTACAGGCAAATAAGAGACTCACTGTCTACCCTCCGAAATGAACCTCCATCCCAACAGCGAAATGATGTTGAGATCCATCTCGAAGCAAAAAAAAATGATGTTTTTTTGGACGAACTCAGGCAATCACCTATTTGAACAAAATATCAGAAAGCTCGCCACGAAAGGCTTTCTTCAGAGAACTTTCTTCCTCTTTCCTTGAAATATTCCGTGTGATTCCGTGTCAGGAGTATGAGTTGAGCTTTGTTCACAGTTAGCATTGTACACATATTTGTTTAAGATTGAAGGGCGGAGACGCTTCATTATCTTGTGTGAGCATGATGAAATCTCTTCCTAATCAAAGTGTAGATTGCATAAATTGTGAACTTAATGACCCCTGTCAACCTGTAAGTCGGCGAGCACTGTCCTAGTAACTTGCTTAGGTACCATTTCTGTGACGTATGAACAGACACTGAGTCAAAATCCATTGCATACGCCAACGCCACATTATTATTTCTGATAAATACTCTCGTTTTCAAGCAAAGATTTCTTGATATTTCATCCAATTGGTCTCCATCATTATGACAGCATCAACAGAGAAACTGTTGACAATGCTTGATCATTGCTCTATCACCTTTGCTCTTTGTCCCCCCTCCTGTCTCTAGTAGTGGTATTTGTGGTGGCTATTTTATTCTGCATTATGAACATTGTCAAGGTAGTCATCAGTCAAATGTTCTGTCTTGTTGTTGCTGGCAAGAATTCTCCTGATAAACCTGCAATTTATTGGGAACTGCGTGGATAAAAGAATTCAGAGATAATGGTATCAAAGTCAGTTTCACAATTGTCAACAGGGTGAGGATATTCTCCACCAAAAAATTGCTCTCAGCATGTTAAGATACATTTACCAAACAACCAAGTTGCAACAGATGATCTCTTGCTGTGCTTTTGTTGGTAAAGGATGCAATAAAGCAAAGAGAGATCAACATAATCATTTGACCTGTCTACACTTAAATCAAACAGGAGCAAAATCACTCAATTAATGGCTTATCAGAAGAAGAGGCCAGAAATGCCATACTGTTGGCTAGGGCAGGAAGAATGAATTGAATGCAATAACGTATTCAACTCAACAAGCAAAAAGTTTCTTTAGGTGAAGTCGACAAGAACCTCTTGATAAACTTCAGCAACACATAGAGCAATATTATTACCTTGATGCCTCCCACAAGAGGTTTCTCTCCAACAAAAGACCTGGCACAAGCAATTGGAGTTGGTGTTAATAGGTGTTAATACTGTGAAAGATGTTTAGTAAGACTAAACAATAACGCTGGCTCAACCAAGATGAAACAAAGATCAAAGCATTGTGTGACAAGAATCACAATCTGCAAAGAAGCAATACCAAACCTGGACTCCAAAACATATCTTTTTGAATCAGCAAGTAATCTCTTATCAATAGGAAATTCTCACGCAAGAAGATTTTGAACAAAATGGGGCAGAGCAAATGAGGACAATTAAACATTGAGATTGAGAATGTCCTGAGTAGAACAATGGAACTATGGGCTGGAAGGTCGTTGTAGAGTTGATAGTAAGTGGCCTTAGATGAAACCTGTTAACGAAATGGGGTTATTAGAATTTGTAATGACTTGAGAGGGGTCGCAATACACAGCAACAAGTTACTACCAACATTGCCACTTTCCTACAAGAAGAACCGACTTAGGTGGGCGGTTAATTTTACATGTACTGGGAGGGAGCAAAGTCATTGAAGACAAAACACAATTTATTTTAGTGCAATTGGACAAACAGTGGTTTTATTGTGTCCTGGTGAGAACTATCAACAATTAATTCCATGTTTTTCAATCTTGCCAACTTAACAACTCACCACAACTCAGGCAAGAAGATAATATGTTTATCAACTGTGATGATTCTCCTAAGGACAATATGACCCTGGGAAAGGTGGCTAAGCTTTTTTGTTGACTTATCAAGAGCAGGGCCATATGCAAATGAAAATTGGGACACATTGCAAAGTTTCCCAATGACAGTATCTACATTGTTCCGCAAATCCAAGAAAAAATATTGTCAATGAGAGGACAAGACTTGGAGATAACAGTAGTAACAGAAAGCGTTGTGGTAAAATAGATCCATATGTTCAACGTTTTTAGGATAAGTTGATGCCTAAATTGGATGCAAAGGCCAAAGAGTAAAGAAGAGAATTGAACAAGAAGATTGCTGTGAAATAGCAACACCAAAATGCATCATCACATGTTGAAAACCAATTCAAGCAATGAATAGAGCACCAATTTAAACAGAGAAATTGGTTCATTGCCAACCAACCTCCATGTTCATTCCGATTTAATGTTAAATGCTGCAGGCACCAAAATACAAGTGAAACAACACCAAACAATACAAACACAGCAATACAGAGAGTGTCTAACAATGGATGAATTGGAATTGATCAGTGATGGTGCAACAGAATCCGCAAAAGAAGGAAACTAAGTGATGATTTGACTGGGATTGCTTTGACAATTTCTTTGATAAATTGGAATAAGAGAAGATAAGGGATTATGTAGACAAAGGTTGAAAATGAGTAACAAGTTAAGTAGTCAATACCATTGTATGGTATGGTATGGTATGGTATTGTATGGTATTGTATGGTATTGTATGGTATTGTATGGTATTGTATGGTATTGTATGGTATTGTATGGTATTGTATGGTATTGTATGGTATTGTATGGTATTGTATGGTATTGTATGGTATTGTATGGTATTGTATGGTATTGTATGGTATTGTATGGTATTGTATGGTATTGTATGGTATTGTATGGTATTGTATGGTATTGTATGGCATGGCATGGCATGGCATGGCATGGCATGGTATGGTATGGTATGATATGGTATAGTATAGTATAGTATAGTATAGTATAGTATAGTATGGTATAGTATAATGTTGTCTTGTCTTGTCTTGTCTTGTCTTGTCTCGTCTCGTCTCGTCTCGTCTCGTCTCGTCTTGTCTCGTCTCGTCTTGTCTCATCTCATGATTTGTTGTATTGTATGTATGGTGGGCACACATCTTCCACACGGAATGATTGTGAAATTATACTTTACTACAGTATGGTATGGTCGTTGTTGTGTAAAAGCACATCAAAGGAGAGTGAACTACAGAAAATGTTATAGTGAATGCAAGTAAAATTAAAAGGGAACACACATGAATTCAAGTGATAACGCCTGAATGCAAGTCGATAAGATCTGATTACATGTGAACCGAGCCATATGGCCTTAAATTGGCATCAAATAATTTGGTTTGACAGTTAGTAAGATATTCATATAGAAATGATTGAATATAATGGCACTCTTGTAATGTATTGTAAACACAACCAGTAGGTGACGTGATATGGAGGTGATCACAAAAAATAATTTTGAAAATGTTTACAATATTATTCATACTTACTTCACCATCTTCCAGAACTGTCTGTCACAGAGCAATTATTGTGTATGTCTCATTCTTTGAAACAGAGGAAGTATGATGTTGAAAAAATAAAAATTGGTTCACACACGAGGGGAAGTACAATGACCCGAAAAGATACCAGACTTCACTGGAAAGCTCAGGATAAAATATAAGACATGTCAAAATACAGTGGAAACACATCCAACATTTTTACTAGGCTTTTGTTGGGTGTAATTATTATTGAAAATGAGCCATTTTGGTAATTTAAGAACAAAAAAAAAAAACAACAACAACAACAGCAACAGCAACAACAACAACAACAACAACAACAACAACAACAACAACAACAACAACAGCAACAGCAACAGCAACAGCAACAGCAACAGCAACAGCAACAGCAACAGCAACAGCAACAGCAACAGCAACAGCAACAGCAACAGCAGCAGCGGCAGCGGCAGCGGCAGCGGCAGCGGCAGCGCGACAGCGAGCGGCAGCGGCAGCGGCAGCGACAGCGGCAGCGGCAGCGACAGCGGCAGCGGCAGCGGCAGCGGCTCGACACTTGGCTGCTTGGGCAGCGGTGCGCGGTGCTTAACAGCGGTTTGGCACCTAACGGCACAAGCAACGCTTAACATGGCTGTAACACTTGGCTGCTTGCGCTAACGCTGGCTGCTTAAGCTGCAGCATGCCCAACGCTTAACTGCTATAACAACTTAGCTGGCAACGCTATGGCGGCTTAACGCTGGCTAGTAACGGCTTACTTGGCAGTAGCGGCTGGCTGTTCTTAACAAACAGGCTTAGGCGGCGTTTACTTAACGACTTGGCTGCCGCTGCTAACGCGCTGCTTAGCTGACTTAGCTGCCAACTTTACTTGCGGCTGCGCGCAGCTGGCTGCGGCTGCTTCAACACTTAGCTGCTCGCTGCGACTTGCTGCAGCTGCTGCTGCTGCTGCTACTGCTCGCTTTCTGCCTTGCAACTCGCAGCTCGGCTTTCAAGCTTTCACACCAGCTCACTCAACTTTGCTCGATAGCACTGCTCTGTTTCTTCCTGTCACCCCGCTCACCTTTCTGCGCTCTTCGACTGGCTGTCTGCGTCAGCTCACAACGACAACCTTTCAGTTTCAATGGCCGCGGCTCTAACGTGCCAGCGATAACGACCTTTGACTCGACAACGACAGCGACAGCTGACTGCGACAGCGACAGCGACAGCGACAGCGACAGCGACAGCGACAGCGACAGCGACGGCGACAGCGACAGCGACAGCGACAACGACAACGACAACGACAACAACAGCAACAACAACAACAACAACGGCAACAACAACAACAACAACAACAGCAAACAACAACAACAACAACAACAGCAACAGCAGCAACAACAACAACAACAACAACAAGCAACAGCAACAACAACAGCAACAAGCAACAACAACAACAACAACAACAACAGCAACAGCAACAGCAACAGCAACAGCAACAGCAACAGCAGCAACAACAACAGCAGCAGCAGCAACAACAGCAACAGCAACCAACAGCAACAGCAACAACAGCAACGGCAGCAGCAGCAACAGCAGCAACAGCAACAGCAGCAGCAGCAGCAACAGCAGCAACAGCAACAGCAACCAGCAACAGCAACAGCAACAGCGAACAGCAACAACAGCAGTAACAACAGTGCAAGAGGAAGAAGCGAGGAGAAGGGGAGGAAGAAGAATGAGAAGGATGGAGAAGGATGAGAAGAGGGAGGAGGAGGGGGGAGGATGGGAAAGGGAGGGGAGGAGAGAGGGGGAGAAGGAGGAGGGGAGGGAGGAGGGGAGGAGGGAGGAGGAAGGAGGAGGGGGGGAGGAGGAGGGAGGGGGGGAGGGAGGAGGAGAGAAGGGGGGAAGGGGAGGGGGAGAGGAGGGGAGGAGGAGGAGGAGGAGTTGTCCCATGTGAAGGTTCCTGAGAAGAAAACCTCTATTGTATATTCAACTGAAGAAACACCTACAATGTGTATGGTGAGAGAAAGCAATCCTGTTTGGATATGATTTCTGAGAAACTCATATCTTATGACTTTTGAGTCCTTCCTCTGTGTCAAACAATGCGAAGGAGACTTATGGAGTTCCACCTGGAATCTCAGATTCTTGGCGCTATGTCAAAGATGCCGTCATTGCTATGATTTCATGTCCTTTTCTTTTGGAGATTGGCTTTTCCTCACACCATTAAAGGTAATTAAAAGCCGGTCCCGTGCCGGTTCAAGTATATCATCGCCAGTTTGTCACCATGTCACACGAATGTGCTGGTAACCTCATGAGAATCGTCCTAGCCACGAACCATTGGATGACGCAGTATGGTACCGAATGACCTGTGAATGTGTTCTGCGGAAACACGAATCACTTACTTCCTGATATATACGAGCTGTTCCTACTATAGTACAACGTACACTAGGTGTGTCCTTTCGGTAGTGGTGTATCTACCTAGAGGTATCATAGTATTGTAATGCAGTGCGCACGAGTGATGAGGATTGTATGGTAAAAATAAGTAGGTACGATACGTGGCGCACATACGCTACCGTACCTAGGTATTAGCTTCACAGGGAATGCAAAAGGTATGTTGCCTGATGTAATATTTCCTATCTACAAATAATACAAAGAAAAATCAAGAAATGGTCTGTGGAGCTGGGTGTGGAGCTGGGTGTGGAGCTGGGAATGTTACCGCTTAACTACCTTCGTTACAGTAGTTGTGCTAGAAATTGATGACTATAGTCTTTTTGAAAGTGGTCTAGCAGCGGCCCATTTCTAGGCAAATAGACTATAGTCATGTGGGGCAGTTTATAGCAGCTAGAATATCATTCCTATAATGTTAGTAATAACTCTATCTAGGATGTCATGGGTCCTGGTAAAATCACACCAGATAACAACCGGTATTGTACCATACCATACCAGTACAAAACAATACAATACCGGGTTGGTATTATATGGTATTTCTTATGGTAAAATCTCAGTGAAATGCGCTCATTGTGACATGACGCCTTCAACAGCAACAAAACTTCGTGGAAACCGGAACACCAGAAAAATTGATTATTCACAAAAAGGATATCCCCATCTTTTTTTTACAGTGCATCTAGTGCACTGTAACTAGCTTTCCCCATCATAATCCTTATGGTGCATCTAGTGCACCGTAACTGGACGATTCCTACATAGCCTATGTAGGGATTCAAAAAGACACATTTGCCCATCAGAGGTAATCTCGGCTTGGCATCACTTTTTAGTTAAAATAGATAAGCCTAATTTTTGGCCAATTAACATGTGAATGTTAAGCATATATAATATTTCCAAAAATTGTACCAGACAGCTTAGGCAATCTAAAAAGTCCATGAGTGTGTGTAAGTACTGGGATTTTTTGTTCTAAAAACAATATTTGAAATGAACTCTTTCTCAAAAATGGTTGTTAGTTTCTTTTGAACATAGGTAAGAATAGTACAAAAGTTATGGTGCGTTAGATGCACCATAAGAGAATTCAAGGATTTGGTCAAAGTGTGCGGTGCATCTAGTGCACCGCAACTGGGGGTGGGGATTTGGTACGGTACCATACCATATCTATGATGTTCTTAAGCTCTGCTTAAGCTATATTATAACCCCGGTCCTGCTAAAACCAACAAATGCTGTAAATATCTTTTTGACTGATAACCTATTCACACCTTAAAACATCTATTTGTCTATGTTAAAACGAAAAGTGGCCTATTTTGGCTGTTGTGGGAGTCATGGAAAATAGTCCATTTAAGGCTTTAGTATTGCTCAAAGGTATCTCAGGAAGCTTCGGCTCCATTGGGGCTATCCAGTTTTCACTTACAACTGTCTTACAGGCTATGTTCAGTAAAAAAGTCAAATAAGAAATTTCCTAATTTTAGGCGATTACTAATTCCGATATTTCACTGGTTGTGCGTAAATTTTCATTTTTTGCGCCAAAATTGTGATGGCTCATGTGGCAGTGCAAGGCATGCCATTTCCCCACCATCCCACAGAAGACATGCACTATTGTTACACCCTTGCCAGTCCTTGCCTGCCGCTGCTTCCATTGCAACAAAAAGATCTTAATCATACAACAGTAGCAACTGCTGCTTCGTATTTTTCTTTACTGGTTTTTAGAACATGTGTTTACCTCAGGCATGCTAAATATATATTAGATTTCACCTTGGGAGAGACAAAAGAAGTAAGGGCCAATGTTCATCATGCAACAATCAACTGTCCCTATAAATAAAACTTACCACCCTGATGATGCTACAGACTACTTATTGTTGACAGGACATCAGTTAGGGGCTATCTTAGTGCTTGTCACAACTCTTTTTTCACACATTCCCTAATGTCGGACACAAATTTCTGTGATTTTCATCACAACTTTTTCAGAAAACTTTTTCCAACAAATGAGAGGCATTGTTCACAAAATGTAGTGAGCTCTCACAACTTCTTGTGACAATTGGTCCCTTTTTGTGAACTTCTTGTGACATCTCACAACTTTTTTGAAGAGTCTTCATGTGCAAACTTGTGTTCAAAATTCATATTTATATATATGTGGCTCCCACGTACATCAGCGTGATAAGATATTCAATTAAGATTCTGATATTGTTTTGCAAAAACTTTCAAAATAATACTTAACTATTATGTGACGACTGAAGGTAATTATATATCTTTCCGTGTTCCCTTGTTTTGAAGTGAAACATTTTTATACAATGTTGGGGTGCTCATGTAGCAGTTGTGATTGTGTTATGTGGTGAGAACAAAATATTTTGTGTGTGATTTAGAGTGCTAAGACAGTGCATAAGGGACAAATGGCAAGAGAACTCAGTGATGAACAGCGAACATGAAATCAAGAAGTTACCACCGATTTGCTTCTGCAAGAGCATATCATCAGGATGGCCACTACAAGGGCTACCTTACCATTTAAGGATGCATCCCTGCACTGAAAAATTGCAATGATGTATTTGATATCATTCTGGAAGAGGAAGGGGTCCTGGTACATGAACTGTGAATTTTAGGCAATGGTAACTGTGGAAGAGAAGAACTAGACCGTATTTATTCATAAGTGTGGCTATTATGTGAGGAAATACTGCAAAAGAAAAATTGCAATGTATCAGGGGTTGTGCTGTGGCAGAGGAAGTATTCCTGGCTGGTGAAATGTGTGTTTTGTTGAAGGTGGCTACAGGAATGCCTGTGGCTGATGGAGAAGAATGAGCCATGGTCACATTTGTTTTTGTGCAAGAATACATGATGGAGGTGGGTGTAACTTATTTTTAAATCTCGTGTTCTTCACGAATTTGTCAGACTGGTGACCACCAATGAAGGATTTTAATTATCCAAATGCTATGGCATTCCAAGATGGTATGGTAAGTCCCACATGTGATATTTAAGCATATTAATATACTGATCAACTCCAAATTAACAAACACCCAGTAGAAAATCTAATACGACCCAAATGACTTGGCTATTATATCAAAGGACTTATTCTTCATGTTTTATACTGCCTTAGGAATTTTCTGATGGATTATAGAATTTTTAGGTCATGATTAGGCCTTATCCACTACCTATTGTGCTGGTGCTGGCAGAGTTGTATGTACAAGAGGGTCCCCATCTTAGCAGAGGAATGATAATCAAGGATGAAGCACTTGCTTTCTTTTGGAGAATGGTAGAGTATTTTGTGTCATGTATAATCCTCTTGTTGTAAATAAAAGAGTGGTGAGAAGTCACGAGAGGAATCACATAGGAATCCATTTGGAAGTGTAATTCCATACGAGTTCCTTCTTTGACAATATTTAAAGCACAGACTCCGCTCGTATCCTAAGAACCAAAATGGTATCTTGCACCCGTTTTTGATTTTGTGAATCCTCATCGTTGGTAGAATACGGTAAAGTGTATGGTGCTTTTTCGTAAGTTTGAACCGTGATTTTTTGTTCTCTCGTCATTGTTGTCGGGGCCCGTTGACCTCGTTGACCATGCATCTCCACAGATGATATCAAGGAGGTGCACTGCCGAAAGTAGTGTTCAGTAGTACGACAATGACACCCCTAAAATGATATGAGAACAAGAAGTAGTAGTAAGGGAGCTAACTTCGTCCAGCTTCGTCCACCTACAGACAGCAGAGCAGACACTACGGGGGCACAATGAAACGCCCACGTCCCGAAACAGCCCGTCTCGCCGCCCTTTCCATCGTCCCGCCCCCCGCATCCGAATCATCCAAGCACAGAAGAGATCCCAAGCCGTCACCATCCCCGCGACGTCTCCTCCTCGTCGCCCTCCATCGCCGCTGCACCCCTCCGTCCGTCTTGGCCACTCTCCTCCTCACAACGTATCTGTCCTACCTCGCTTGGCAACAACGATGGACCCGCAATTTATTATCGTCGTCATCCTGCCGTGACCACTCGACATCCCAACCTCCATCACGACTCATCCTCACGGCATCTCACTTACGTTCCGGCCCAGAGGCCGAATTACGCCTTCGCATCATTGCGCACAATTTAAAATTACTCTACCAAGACGACAAACAGCAGCAACAGCAACAACAATCCAATCATCCTCCACCCACTCGATCCATCGTCATTTTCTCCCACGACGGAGAAAACAACGATCAATCCTCCTCCCCCATCCTCCAAACAATCCGCCAATGGAAAGCCGGTCCCGCAAAAGGCCTCGTCGATCAAATCAAACTCGTCCCCAACGATCCCATCAACGTCGACGTGTCCAAATGGATGTCCATCCTCGACGACACCCACCCCTCCACCAGCCACACACGTCGACGTCATCGGGGCCACGTCCCCACCGAAAACACACAAACCATGCTCCTCAACGACTCCTTCCTCCTCCTCTCCCCCCCACCCCCCACACTATGGAATTGTCACGGAGTCTGCGGATTGGCATGGACGGCACCGCCCCACGATCCATCCCGTCATTTCCAATCGTATCTGCGTGTTCTTTCGCCGTGTGCGCTCGAGGCATTTCGACGCTTCGTCGGCGGCATCAACGGCGGCGGTCCACAACGAATGACCAATGTACAAGACGTCATTCAACGGTTGGAAGTCAATTTATCATGGGCACGCGAAACAAAGAATGAGGTGCGAGCATTGTTTGAGTATGCGGGGGGACATCCCGATGAAGATGCCATACAGAGGAAATTGGTGGGGGAGGGATATCCGGCGATTAAGTTGAAAAAGTTTTTTGAGACGGAGGATCCTTGGTTGCGACATCGATTAGCGGAGGAGGGGGGGGGTGAGGAAGAGGAAGGTGGGAGGAGAGTGTCGCCGGCGTTGGATTTGGAAGTGTATCGAAAGAAGAATCATGATTTGAATCATTTGTCGGATCAAGAGTTGGAGGAACATTTTGCGAATTATGGATGGAGAGAGAATCGGATTTATAGTCGGTTGCCGTTGGTGATGAAGGGGTGGTTAAGAGAGGAGTTGGAAAATTTGCCGGGAAAGAGAGGGGAGGAGGTGATTGCTATTTTGGAGGATTATTTGACAATGTTGAATAAGGGGATTCAACCAGAGGTGGGATGAGGAGAAAGAGAGGGGGTGCTGATGAAAAGCATACTATTCATTCCGTGTTGCAGATGAGTGAATTATTTTTATTTTGATGATATGGCATAATTCATAACTTTCACATCTGGTACTGAGAAAATGTACCATCCCAGTGAATAATGAGGATGGATTGAAAGAGTTTCTCATGGCAGTCTCATGCACCTTTTTTGAGTAGGCTCCGGGTAGTTCCAATCGAGCTTAATGTAAATAATACTTTATTCAATGACTCATGGAGACAATAGATGATCACACAATAAAGGTAAGGTCGGAATGTTTTGCTTGAGTTTGAAGTATGGAAGGTCTTACTCCTGAAAAAAGTGTGCCTTTGTTCTCTGTATGCTACACCAAGGTCATCACACATTTTTCTCATAAAATCAGTCGACTACAATTTTTTTGTAAATTTTTAAAAAGTTCATCTGCTCCTTCCTTGGTAAGCTAAAATAACTCAAACAATATTTGGTCTGATCTTGTCATTGCCTATGATTGTTATTCATTAAACTGGCCACGTTGGTTGGTAGCTGAGAAACGTATTGTTAGTTTAAACCTGGAAAATTGTGGTTCCTTCTTTCTTGGAAAAATGTAATAATTCAATCAATATTATTTCTTTGTCCAAAGCAGGATGAACACTTCAAAAGCTATGCGTATTCAACACTGACTTCAATGTTTTAACATTGGAAGCAAAGTAGATGTTTTTAGAATCTGCAGAAAGATCCAAATGCAGAGTTGTTCACATGAAGATGAAGGGCAATTTTTGTGAGAGCGATGGGTCACAGTGATTTGGAGGAACTAATATGGTACGCATTTGTCTCCACGGACTGTTCCTGTCTGACATAGGCCAAGAATCTGGAGCTTCCAAGTGGAACTCCATAGGTCTCCTTCACATTGTTTGATACAAAGGAAGGACTCAACAGTCATAGGATATGAGTTTCTCAGAAACCATAGCCAATCAAGACTTTCCTTCCTAAGAATCCACCATACATATTGTAGGTGTTTTCTTAGGTTGAATATCCACTGGCAGCTTTCCTTCTCAGGAACCTTCCCATGGGACGGTTCCTTTAAGACAGTTGGATATGGGGCAGTCATGCAACTGCCACCTATCACTGCCAATCTCTTAATGATCATTTATGTCTCATTCGAACATGAGGCATGTCTCACTTGTAAAACCTAAATGATAAGCTCACAATTTACCAACAACAACAATCTCTATTACCCTATCTACGCTAATAGGTATTTAGTATTTTTATCTCCCAAACGGCTTAGGTCACTATCTATAGATAGCCGTTTCGCGACCTTCTCGCGTGAAAGCCAACGAAAAGTTTTTTCCCTCCACTCCGTCACTCGTGCTCCGTTGCGCAAGCAGACCCGTCGTCAGCTACGTCATACGAGAGTGTGCAAAAAGCAACTACGTCGCGTCAGCCACGAGAATTCGCGCACGCCAGCGGTACCCCTAGGAGCTTTTTTAAAGCCCTATTCATCAGTACACGTCTAGGTGACGCACTTAAGAGAATGAGCACCTCAAGGGCAGTCCCTGATGGACTTAAAAGCCAAGAGTGTGAGAGGAACCGGGACGGAATAAGCCGCCCGTTCCATACATACCCGAAAGGGATGTAGTTCAAGATGCTTTGGCAGTAGATACTACCGCCAGCACGATGAAGCTCACCCTACCGGGTAAGGTAGAGCTGAGGGTATCCGTATGGTCAAACGGTACCCCTGAGCAATTCCTGATGCATGTCCAAGCAGCCCTGGATGCCGTGAGGCAGAAGGGCCTTGATACGGCATATGATAAAGTCTGCAAGGACCAGAAGGATTGCATCAAGAAGGCAACAAAGGCCGAAGAAGCTTTTAAAAGTTACTCGGGATCGGATGCGAATCCTCCCGAAGAAAAGGCTTATGAAAAGGCCCTAGAAGCCGCAAAGAAAGCTGACGAGGCTGTTACGTCCGTCATCAATCAAGTGTTCAGCCTCTACTCCAACCTACTCACGGAGGAAGCAAGGCCCCTGGAAGAAGATCGTGAGTGAACAAATTGACTGTTCTCCATGGACGGATATCTACGGGAAGAACATCCCGAGAAGCGTGAGCAGTCTTGGGGTCATTCATGGAATGCGTCAGCTTCCATTTGTTGACCGTGTTCCGTAATGACGCTGCTGAGACCCAGCGCTTCTACATAAGTAACGGGTTGAAGAAGCCCAACAGGGTTCCGATTCGCCAGTTCATCAGCCGCATCCAGCAGCTGAATGGCTACTTGGACTTATTGCCCTGTCTTTACTACTCCAACCGTGCCACCAAGCTCACCACTGTGGTGAAGCCGTTCGATGACCCGGACCTAGCTAGTCACATATTACGCATGGTCCCAAGGAATTGGCAAGACCAATACGAACTCAGTGGGGCATCGGTACCCCAGAGCGCTCGGAAGCTTCTAGAAGCACTCGAACGTATCGAAAAGGCTTATCCAACCGACAAGGATCGTGATGGGCCTAAGAGCTCTGCGAAGTCTGGCGACTCCTCCAAGCAGAAGATGGTTACGTTTAAGGATCGTATCCCACGAAGCGCACCACAAGTGCGAAGCACTGTATCTTGTGCAAGAAACATGGGGCGCGCACACGACCCATAATACGCAAGACTGCCGCAAGTATGCGAAGGATGGTTCCTTCAAAAGGATTTCACAGGAAGAAAGCCCCGTGGACCTTCGCATTCTATTGAGGCTTCTCCTCGCACCAATAGTGCCTATGCGCAATTGTCTGCGAAGATCGAAAAACTTGAGAAATCTAACAAGAAACTCAAGCGTTCGCAGAAGAAACGCAAGCGCCGCCACGAAAGTGACAGCGATGACTCCGACTCGTCCTGAAAGGATGGGTGCGGTAGTACAGGGAATTAACTAAATGTTGTAAGAAACTAAAAGTAATAAACAACCAAGTGATACTTACCCCAGTCCGAGTAAAACTACCGTTAACTCAAATTCAAATATTAATTCGAATAAAGAGTTTATAAAAGATTTAAAAAATCTTAGTAAGATACCGGAACATTCAATTTCAAATAATCGAATTGTTTACAATACTACGACAAAGCAAGATCAAAAAGTCTTGCAGCAAAAGTCAAAAACAGCACACAGAGTGAGATAACTGCCGAATTGTCGGACCCCGAACTGTCGGGTGCCTTTCTCAATAGTGTGAACACTTCTTTCAAAAGTCAAACAGAAGGAAGAGTCACAGCTGTAGTGGCCAAAGCATGGCACACCTTAGCAACTGAAAATCAACTTCCACAGAGACACGAACACTCGAGGAAGAGTTGCACTAGTAACAAAGTCCTTAAGGTTCTACTTGACAGTGGATCTGATGGTGACTTGATGTTCCATGAAAAGGAGCATCCATGCATTTCCCTACTTGGCTAGGCAGGTGCCAAATTCTTGGCACACGTCGAATGGGGACTTCCTAACCAAAGGAAGGAGTGAAGTTAATCTTCAATTTTTGATTATTCCAACAGCAAGGAGTATCTGGTGAAGCCAGACGTTGTGGAATATGATAAGAAGAAGATGGCCAAGCCAATGTATGACCTCATTCTTGGTTGTAATACCATGAAAGAGTTAGGAATTGTTCTAGATTTTCGAACAAAAGAAATAACAATTGATGACGCCATTTTGCCAATGAGGGACATCAATAGTCTGACTAAGTCAACAATGGACAAAGCCTGGGCTGTTAACAACAGCATGGCTCATGAACCCAGCAGTACGCAAGATGCGACTCAGCGAGTGGTACATATCCTAGACGCTAAATATGAAAAAGCAGACCTCCAATCAGTTGTTAGCACCAACTGTACTCACCTTAGTCTCCAAGACCAAAACAAGTTACTAGAGTTACTCACAGAATTTGAGGAACTTTTGATGGAACACTAGGTGATTGGAAAACAGACCCTGTCTCCCTGCAATTAAAGGAAGGCGTAACGCCATATCATGGTCGACCATTCCCAGTGCCAAGAATGCACAAAGAGACCATAATCATAGAATTAAATAGGCTCTGTGAACTGGGGGTATTAGAGTTTCAGCCTGCATCAGAATGGGCGTCACCCACATTTATAATACCAAAGAAAGATAACACTGTACGCTTTATCTCAGATTTTAGAGAGGTAAATAAACGACTAGTTAGGAAACCGTTTCCATTACCTAAAATCAGTACAGTGTTGCAAGAGTTAGAAGGATTTACTTTTGCTACAGCCCTTGATTTAAACATGGGTTACTACACCATAAGATTGGATCCTGATGCATCCAAAATCTGCACCATCATTTTCCCTTGGGGAAAGTATTCTTATCTTAGATTACCGATGGGTATAGCAGGTTCTCCAGACATTTTTCAGGCAAAGATGTCAGAGCTAATGGTTGCCTTAGAGTTCGTAAGGACTTATCTGGATGATTTGCTTTGCATCACCAGGGCAAGTTTGGACGACCACCTAGATCATTTAAGGTTGGTTCTTACCAGACTGCGAGATGCGGGCTTGAGAGTCAATGCCCCCAAATCGAAGTTTTGTGCTATAGAAACAGAATACCTAGGGTATATCTTAACAAGGACTGGCATCAAGCCACAACCAAACAAAGTACAAGCGATACTCGCAATTACGCCACCAAAACAAGTCAAAGACCTCCGTAGGTTCCTGGGCATGGTCCAGTACTATCGAGATCTTTGGGCAAGACGTAGTGAAATGCTTGCCCCACTCACCTCACTTGTAGGGGAGTGTGGTCATACCAAAGTCACCAAAGCCAAGAAGACTAAAAAGCGACCTTGGTACTGGGATGAGGTACATCAAATAGCATTTGATAACGTAAAAGCTGCTATCGCTAAAGATGTAGTTTTAGCCTACCCTGATTTTTCAAAGCCATTTGAAATATTTACTGATGCCTCGTCTAAACAACTTGGTTCAGTGATAACTCAAGGTAATAGGCCTCTTGCGTTCTTCAGTAGGAAGTTGTCTGAGACGCAACAAAGATACAGTGTGACCGAAATTGAACTACTGGCCATAGTGGAGACACTAAAAGAGTTCAAAGGTATACTGTGGGGACAACAAATAAAGGTCTTTACAGATCATAAAAACCTAATCCAAGATGCCCTTGGATTAACCTCAGACCGAGTATACCGATGGAGGTTACTCCTAGAGGAGTATGGTCCCGAAATCGTGCACATAAAAGGCATCCATAACACTGTTGCTGACGCCATCTCCAGGTTAGACTCGGTCCGATCAAGGATGACAACGCCAATTGGATGACGTTCACGAAATGCTGGTGTCATTACACTGAGCATGCTTCAAGTGCTAACAGCACTTCTACTCACCAAGATAGTATCAATCTGGTGTTTGCAAATCGCAGCGACGAAGATGCAATTTACCCATTAACAGTGAAGGAAATTGCACAAGCCCAGGCGACAGATGCAACTTTAGAAAGGCTTAGTAGACATGACAAGTATACCACTCAATTAGTAGAGGATACACATTTGTTGTGTAAGGATGGCAAGATGGTCATTCCCACATCCCTTCAAAGTCGAGCAGTTAGCTGGTACCACCACTACTTGCAGCATCCTGGACACACACGCCTTGAAGAGACGTTACATGCAGCGATGTATTGGAAAGGTATGCGAAGTACCATCCGATCACATGTCAAAAACTGTCGATATGTCAAGTCAACAAACGACGCAAGCATAAGTATGGGAAACTCCCTACTAAGCTAGTCATCACAAACCCTTGGGAGGCATTATGTGTGGACCTTATTGGACCATATACCCTCAAAGGTAAAGATGGGACAGAAATTGACTTTATGTGTCTTACTATGATCGATCCAGCTTCCAGTTGGTTTGAAGTAGTAGAACTGCCGGTAACCACAGATGCGGTTACTCCCACGGATAACAAAGGGCAAAAGGGCAATAAGACTCATAATACACCTAAATTACCATACTTTGACAAGTCATCTGCAATGATCAGTAATTTAGTTAACAAGACCTGGTTTAGCCGTTATCCACGTTGTCAATACATTATCTATGACAATGGAAGCGAATTTAAACTTCACTTGAAGCCCTTTGTGAATCATATGGGATCAAGCGTAAGCCAACCAGTGTCAAGAACCCACAAGCGAATGCAATACTGGAGCGGGTGCATCAAGTAATCACTTCAATGCTCCGCACTACTGCACTAGACATGGCCGACACAGTAGTAGCCAGTGACATAGATGCGTTCCTAACAAACGCAGCATGGGCCATTCGCTCAACTTACCATACAGTACTTAAAGCCTCCCCAGGTGCAGCTATCTTTGGTCGGGACATGTTGTTCGACGTGCCCTTCCTTGCTGACTGGAACAGAATAGGAGAACATAGGCAGCGCCAGACTGACCTCAACACGATGCGGGAAAATCGCTCACGCCGTGATTGGGATTATAAAGTTGGTGATCAAGTACTTCTTAGAAAAGATGGTATCCTCCGCAAATCAGAGAGTCGGTATGAAAGTGATCCTTGGACTATCACAACTATTCATACGAATGGGACTATCAGGGTTCAACGCGGTACTAAATCTGAACGATTTAACATCAGAAGAGTCACACCTTTTTTTAACCAACAGCCTTAACTTAAGCATGGTATTTTTTATGTGGCACCTCCCTCTTCCGTACAACACTTACGCTTTAGCTAGTCACCATACAGGGGTTATAGGTTAATTTTTTTCCCTTCATGGGTTTTTTTCCTCTTTTTCCACCTGATACTCCATTCGTGGGGGCGAGTGACATAGGCCAAGAATCTGGAGCTTCCAAGTGGAACTCCATAGGTCTCCTTCACATTGTTTGATACAAAGGAAGGACTCAACAGTCATAGGATATGAGTTTCTCAGAAACCATAGCCAATCAAGACTTTCCTTCCTAAGAATCCACCATACATATTGTAGGTGTTTTCTTAGGTTGAATATCCACTGGCAGCTTTCCTTCTCAGGAACCTTCCCATGGGACGGTTCCTTTAAGACAGTTGGATATGGGGCAGTCATGCAACTGCCACCTATCACTGCCAATCTCTTAATGATCATTTATGTCTCATTCGAACATGATGCATGTCTCACTTGTAAAACCTAAATGATAAGCTCACAATTTACCAACAACAACAATCTCTATTACCCTATCTACGCTAATAGGTATTTAGTATTTTTTATCTCCCAAACGGCTTAGGTCACTGTCATGATTCTTAGTTGAACCTACTGCGGTATTACACAGCCTCCTCCATGCTTGATGATGGCAAACAATTGATGATTTGCTTTATATTTAGAAAAATGTGATGTCATTTTGTCAAGCCTTGATTTGTCAGGTTAATAGCTTTGTCTCCTTTCCCTAATACAACACCCTGTTGACAAGGAATCATATCTCCTTTAGATGTACTGAAGTGTTGACCTGAATCAGACATCACTTACTCAAGCGTTGTTGTAGCCCCTTTGCCCCTTCTTAAAGTGGATTTCAAACATGTACTCGTGCTTTGCATGAAAGTTCTATGAGGTATCTTATTTTTTGATTTTACCATTCTAAGTGATGTAATTGGAAACACATGTCTACAGACAGGCAACGATAGCTTAAATAAGTCACATCTTTAATTTGTGAGTAATATCATGTACATATTATTTTGTTCATCGTACATGAAAAATACGAAAAGAAGGTGATCTAATTAAACAATAAGTATTGTTAATATTATACAATGGACATCTCAAGACAAAATGGTAGTTTGTGCGCCAACATGCAATGCAATTCACAGTTCCTTGGACATTTGAAGCTAAAAATATGTATGGGATTGTTAAATCATTGTCCTCGTGAAGTAGCATCTAGTTATGTAGCATCAATACTGTTTGCAATGCTTTGCCTCTCATATAGTGAACACATTGTACTTGTGTTGCTTTTATGACAAGAAATTTACCACTCTCCTTTCAGAGGGGTGGTTCAGAGGGTTGCATCCATGCAGATGTAAAACTAAGAGAATCCAGTGACGGCATGCCGACCGAAATGAAGGTGCAATTTATTTCGTCTGATAAATAGTGAAGAAAATAAATGGGCTTCATCAAGAAAAGCGTGCAATCAACATCGTCGTAAATCATTCGTGTTAGTGGAAAAGAATCATTGCTAAAACACATGTTGCTTAGGTTAAGTCACGGCTTTCAAGACCTTGCTCTTGATAAGCTATACATTCCCCATAAAATTTCAACGAGATCCGCACAATCAAAATTGAACCTCGTAGGAAAGAGAGCAAGCTACCTCCAAGAAATATAAATGAATGCACTTATGAGAATGCCGAAAATTACGTTTCCTAAAATTGGCTCGTATAGAGATCACAAAATCTGGAGCCTCACGAAAATGGAAAACAAAAAAATAAATCTGAATGCCAGCTGCCCAAAAACATGCAATTCTTGAAGCAGTAAAGTTGATGGTAAAGTACACCTTGAAAATAAGATCATCTTCGAGAAGGCCCACCTGCAGAATGTGTGCCCAATGATTCATCATCCTGACCTGAGTTAGGACGATTTGTCAAGTACGATGGCGGAAAGTTAAACTGCTGCATGAGCTGTTGCTGCTGCTGATCAAGTGCCAATTGAGGATAGGTGTTACTATGAAGTAGGCTTGACTGCTGGCCTCCAAGATGTGAGTGTGTACTGGGAAGTGACTGAGATAAACCCAAGGTCTGAAAAAGTGAGCTCGGCATCATGCCCAAGTTGGAATGTGTGTTTAAGTTTTGTAATTGTTGTTGGCCTGCAAGAGATCTTTGCTGTTGCTGTTGCTGTTGAAGTAAGGACGCACGTTGATTCTGTTCTGTGTGGAACATGAAATCCCGACACACTAGCAACGCAATGTCCTGCCTTGATCTTCCAGCAGCTAGATAAGATTCAAATAAGATGAGTATGGTATCGACAAGCGATTGCTCTTCCGGAGTTCTGTTTCTTCGTAGCAAGACAAGCCGCAGTGACATCAGATCATGCAACTGCTTTCCAAGAGGAGATGTCGAGTCAGATGGCATGTTCTCTCCCAGAAGTGATATGAGATTCTTGATTTGAGCCTCGCTGTTGGTCTCGTTTTGGGCAGTGCCTTGCATTGGAGCTGCTGCATTGTTGCCGGTTGGTAAATCTCTATTCTGGGAGTTGGCAGAGTGAACATGCTGATTCATACTTTGTCTGCTTAAGGCTTCTGCTGCTTCTCCAATAGCGTTTCTGGCATCCAACTTGGCAATCTGAGCATTGGCAGGACGGACCAGTTGGTTATTAGATTCATCTCTCTTCGAACTGTTGACATCTACAACTAGCTTCCAGCGAGGGCACGGGGTGAACAATCTAATATCCTTCACGATCTGCTTTACCAACTCTTCATCCTTCTCGCGGTTGTGTTTAGAATACAAAACTAAAACGATGCGGCCTACGTTAGGACTCTCAATAGGCAATCCTAATGCTGTCTTGATGCCGAACTGTATGGCGCCACCCCTCCTCTCGAATAAATGAGAAGGGGCATTGGCGACAAACTGTTCCCACGCCGCTACACCACTCTGAAAAACGCGGCCGGGCAGTCCACATCGACTGCTGAAGCTAAACTTCTCGGAATAATCTCCATATAGGGAAAAATTGAAGATTTCGTCCGAAGAAAGAGGCATCATCTTGACATTTTCCTTTTTGTCTAAGTCATTCGGTTGCAAGGAAGACGAGATATTTATTGAATCATCAGGCATCACCTGCACTCCCATTGTGGCACTTCCAGCAAAGCATAAACGACACACCCCACGATTGTCGCCAGCGCTACCGCCAAACGCTGCCAAATTTGATCCCGAACCCAAAGACCCCATTGACATTTGTTCTGAATCACCTGGTGGGATAAACGAAGGCACCCACAGGTCAACATGCTCAAATGGAATTGCATTCTTTTCTACATAGGATACAATTCCCGCTAAAAAAGGAGCCGCACATTTGAAATTGGAATCAAAAGTCGATCGATACGCGGCTTTTTTCATCGATGGGGCAACATTGGACACAGAGGACGAGGTAGAATGCTCAAAACTCTTACCCCCCGTGCCACCATCATCAAGAATGGACATTAAAAACCTTCCAAAATCGCCATCCTGATCATTTTCCAATCCATCCATCAAATCCTCCTTTTCTAACCCCCTATCAATAAAAACACCCGGCACCTTCTCACTCACATCCCTTTCCATGGCCTTGCCCATCATCCACCTCCTCTTCACAGTCCTCGTCCGATTCTTCTCCAACGCCACCCTATGATCGCACTTCTCCACGCTCTTCACCCACGCCGATCCTTCAAACATGATGCGAAGGTAGGAACATCGTTCTGCCAAATGCTCCCTCCATTCACGCTGCATGTGGAATTGAATCTCCGATCGTTCAATGGGGTCGGTGATTACGTGAATAAAGGAATATTCCAACCGTGAAAACTCCCGCGCGGCCGTGTTGTCGAAGAGAAATCCCCTCTTGATGTGAAAGTACTTGGTGGATAGTTTGGCGTGTTTCATCTTCTTCGTGAGACGACTTTGTTTCGATTTGAGAATGTTGGACAAAAAGTCATTTAGTTTGAGTCCGTTGGAAAGGGGCAACGAGCCTTCGAGGAAGTGAGAAATGAGAGAATCTCGAAAGGCGAGTTCTTCGTCCGTCCATCGTCCCGTACGGGGGATGGTGGGATCGTAGCACTGGCTCGAACTTTGGCTGTACGAAGAAACGGGGGGAGTAGACGACAAGAGCATACCAGGGATACCGCCGCTGCTGCTGTTATTGGGTTTGCCCTCATCCATTTCCGTGTTGGATCTCTTCCTGGCGAAGTTGGCATCTTCGGAATCCATTCTTGCATGGTTATTATTCCCCCCAATAGTGGCATCGTGCAACCTCCCCTGATTCATTCGTTGAGCTCGATCCATCCCTTCGAAGGAGAGAGGCAAAATCTCCAATCCGTCGGCAGAGGAGCGGCAGTGCGGACAAGTGTGCACCGCGATACTTGTGCCATCCTGCGCCGCAGTGCGAGAGGCGGGATTATTCCCGGAAGGCTGTTGCGAGTTGACGATGGCGATCAAATCGATGCAACGGGCGTGATAGGCGCATCGTTTGGGACATAGGAGTCGGGCGTCGGATCCTGGGTAGGAGCAGCGGACGCAGATTGTCTCGTCTTGGTTGTTGGACGAAGACGATAGTGCTTGTTGCTTCGGTTTTATTGATTGGATTGTTTTGTTGATCCGAGGAGAGAAATAGATTAGATGGGTGACAGGAATGAGACAAGGAATCGAAAAAGGCCACAAGATGATAGCTAATGCACACTTCGCAGGTTCACATTGGATTCGAGAAACGGTATTTCCGAAACAAACGAATACATGACACATGACATGCGTGCAATGACAGGGTCCAAACAAACAATCAAGAAACAAAACCAAGACGACGAACAAACGAGATGAAACAGCAAGACATAAAGACAACCAAATAACATAATAATTCACCACCTGACAAATAATTTGCATGAAGAATACAATAGGAAACAATCAAGATTCGATCCGTCACATATGATACGCAATGCCGACCCAACGAAACACCCTTCTTCAAACAACCAACAAAAACAACCTAAAACAAAAACAAAAAAAACTAATCCACTCACACCCTTTCCATACTCCCCCGCCGCAATCGCCGCCGCCGTCGCCATGGCATCTCCCATCATCACGGTCCCCTGCCCCACCCTCCTCCCTCCCTCGACGCCGTCCATGGCATTGGCCACGGCCGTCGAAGCCGACATGAGTGCGGCGAATGGATCCGTCATGGATGGCGTCGGCGCGGCGGTGTGCATGCCTTGCCAGTGGAGTTGGGCCATTCGATTTTGTTGTTGGTGGTGCTGCTGTTGGTGTTGGGATGTGAGGTGCGGCAGTGACGAGGACAAGGAGGGAGCGTGGTGAAGGCTTGAGAATGGAGGATAGTGGCTATTGGTTGCGATGGGGCGATATTGCGATGTTTGGGATTGAGGATGTTGGATAAACTGTTGTTGGTGGTGGTGCTGTTGTTGTTGTTGCTGCTGTTGTGGTTGCTGCTGTTGTTGCTGCTGCTGCTGCTGCTGCTGCTGGTGTTGCTGCTGGTACTGCGACGAATGAAACTGATGATGCTGCTGCTGCTGCCGGGTCGGCTGGTTCGTAGACGCCGACGACGACTCGCCAAAATTCCCCTCCTCCAAATGACTCAACAACGAACTGGCCCGATTCCTCCTCCCCCCCGACTTGGACTGATCGGACGACCCCTCCGAATCGAATATCGTAGGATCGATAATCGATGCGATCGCCGCGGCGGTTTCGTCTTCGCCTTCTAGACTGTCGCGATGGAGGAATTGACGTACTTGTTCGTCCGAGTCGTTGTCGTGGTCGTCGTCGTCATCATTTGGATTGTGCTCCGGAGGATACTCTTGTTGGTGGTTGCCATTATCATTATTGGTGTTGTGGGACATGATGGCAACTTGATAGGATGACGATCCCGATCAGTTTTTGGGGAAGAGAGAATTTGTCATTGAATTGAAAATGCAGCTGAGGTGTAGGCCTTGGGCGTGCATCATTTTTTTTCTTCTTTCCTTTTGTCTTTTGAGTGTTTGATCCCACGTTCCGTACGGAGATAGATATCCGCTGAATAACGCATTCTCCCTCGACGCGACAATCATACCATAATATGATGTCTATTTCACATTTAACTGCATTTTTTAATTATGGCAACAGGGGAGGACACAGGAAACACTCCTCTAGTCGTGTGGCAACGATCATAAAAGGATTCGGTGTCTGCCACCACATCAATTGGAGTGTCCGCAATTCCGAAGAATTCTTTGGATCCTTCTCAAATTCCAGTTCGGTGCCGCATTCGAGAAGAGGAATTTCAAAAAGATACCTTTCATGACGTCATCTCTGACAGAGGGGAAGCATTCCGTGAAGACTTTGTGATGTAATGGCGACTGAAGGATGTGATGTATGACGTCATTTGTGACTCCTCACTTCCGTAAATGACCTGTTACCTTTGGTGCGGACACGGACGGATGGACTGACACAACCATGTCGTATGGTAGAGTGGGGTTGAGAGAATAAAAAATAATATCGAATTACTGCAGTCAAAGCAAGACTTTTTGCAGAGAGGTTGCCAAATGAAAAATCGTTGAAACAGAGTAACTATTTTATATTATATGAAAGGGAGGTTGCTTGGTTAGTGGTGTTGAATGTTGCTGCCACGTGCACTCCTTCACTGTCATTGTCATGCCACCTAGCACTATCATCATTGTGTGCCACTGAACACCTGTGACCACCGTTGCAGCTGCAGCAAAAAAAATTGCGATGATGGTAGTAATCCGAGACAGCACAACAAGGATACTAACAACAGCATCTTCTTGTTATCTTCTCTTCTCTTGGAATTTGGAAAGTCTTCCATTATCTTGATAAGATTGTGCAGGTCCTGGATTAAAATAAGATTTGCATGGAGACAACATCAGCACTGATCACATTATACGATTGGTGCAGGCTTCGCTACCAATGCTCCATTCATTCCTTGCCGCAAAAACTTCAGCAGGGATCTTGGCACTGATAAAGGCTTCACTATCAATGCTCCACTCACTGCTCAAAGTGTGCATCAAGAATGCTGCAACCTCTCCTTGCAACCTAAAACGGATAAGTAAGATTTCCGCAACACACAATCTTTATTGCTCTGAGTGAGGTACCATCAGCCTATTATATATCTGATCTTTCAACATTCTAATTCTCGGCTTAGTGGTCATGTGTCTAGTTCAAATACTGGCTTGTTGTCCCTTGTGACAACTCTCCAGAAATTATTGGCCATGTTCTTTCTGTCAGTGCCTCGCAAGAGCCAACAACATGATAGAGGAACATGGATTACTCTTCTATCTTAAGGTATTCATGACCACATCTTCCAAATCAATGTTTTTCTTCCAACTTGTTCCTCCCTCCATTGTGTCCGTGTTATTGTATTAGAACTCTCATCTACTCACCTTGTTATCTGGGTTAGTATGAATCAAATCTTCTCCTTGGTGCTCAGTTTACACCTGACCAACTTTCTAAAGCTAACCTTTGGACCAGGTCACACTTAATCAAAGACAGGATTCCTTTGATCATTCTTTACCTTCATGCTTGCTGCTGATGTCTTTGGAGTCAAGCATCTTCAAGTTCCTTTAAAACAGTAGGAGGCATTTGGATCAATTGAACCAAGTACTCTTCCTGAAGATGCATTGTATTCATCCAGAAACAATGTGATATTAACCTGGATTTACTGGATAAACTGGCCAATCTTGTATACATTCTTACGGCAGTGAGTTGAAGAAGTTTTATTTGGATGAAGAATTCATATGTGGTTCTAATGGCAACATGTCTCAGGTACAGTGCAGCACCAAGTCAATGCATCAACCTATCACCCATGTCTTCTACTGAAACAAGAATCTACCCACAACAAAACAAAGAATAGAAGTCTGAAAAGATCTATGTTTTGCACCAAATCAATCATTGTTTCATTCCAGCTTTGACCATGGTGTGAGGAAAAGGGCTTTTCTTTTTCTGTTTTTAATAAGAGAAGATACTTATACATGCTAAGTGTGGTTTGACATGGTGATGTCATAACTTTTTTTATGTAAACACTGAGCAATGTACTGACAATACTAGCAGTTGGCTGTAACATGATGAAACAGGAAGTGTGTCATACGGGACTCTGTCCATCTGTCCAGAAACTGTTCTCCATTGAGATATGATTCTTCACTCAGAAAATGCCTATTCAACATGGAAGGGTGTGCACTATTTGTTGGCACGTGTGCTGCTTTATTTCTTCTCACTTACTTGGAGCAAGTTTTTTGTTTGGGGGGAGGGGTGTCACCATTGGATAATCTTCCTCTTGGATGCAAAGATATGGACAGTCACAAGTATAGATGACTAGACAGAGGAGGCAACAACGATGAATGGTACAAACACAGGAAACCAAAACTAAAACTATTCCCTTCTTTATTCGACATTTAGGTCTTGTTTAAATGTGTATTGAATGCTGAAAATTCAGTGGCATCTCAGATACTGCAATGCATATTTCTGAAGCTGTCTGTTTGGAATGACCTCTCTTGATAACATCTAGACAGCTAGTGCTATTAGTGCACTGCAACAACTCAACTGAATGTGTATCTATCTCTGTGTGTTGTTAACTTCATTCTTACATCATTGCCTTATAATCATTTGAACTCTCTCCCAACATAAATCAATGTATTTCAGGAAAAGTTCAAGAAGTGACCTGTTCTTATACAATGGAGATAATTTGACACTCAATCAATTATAGTTAACTCAAAACAGAGTCACAGTTGATAAGACTGGTCAACATCAATCTGAAACATACAGACTCCATCAAACATCAAACCCTTACTTGAAATTGGACTATCAACCCTACCTATAACAGTACGGAAGCTATCTCTTCATTGTGCCACATTGACATTACAATCGAGAGTTGTCAAGAGCATACATCAACTAATTTGTGAACTCTGCTGCCAATCTCTTGATTGCACATTAGAGAATGTTGTGTCATCCAATTTTTGAGCATTAATGGTGAAAGACTAGGTGGAAGAAATGCATGTTGTCAATCATGTTAATTAATTATACATTCCCCACTGTTGAAATAAAGTCATCTAGATCTTTTGAAAAGCGGCTGAAATCTCTCACACCACGGAGCAATCCTTGCTATGTGATTTTCAACCACATAAAAGGTATATTTCATGAAATGTACAGATGAACACTCATTTTATGGGTTCTTGATTCATTCCTGATGTTTTGGGTCTGTTTGTGGTCTTTTTTGTACATTCTTGCGACCCCTCAATAAAGCAATGTGACCTTGCTTTGATCTCTTTTGCTTCTTCATCCGCATTTGGTATGCAATTCTCAGTTGACTGACTGTTCCTTTACACAAGTGCCATGCAGCCCTCATCATCACTGTGACTTGAATGCAAAGATTATCTTCTTCGTCTTTTCAATCACATTCATTGCAATCAGTGATTTTGAATCCAATGACACACTGATTAGGATCCATAGTGTGTTAACTTGCATCCAATCCCCACCAATGGCCTTATGGGATGTGAAAAGGCATCTAACACAACTCTCAGTATGGTAACAATATTCTTTTAATTTTGATAAAAGGACCTAATCTTGGGTGAATTGCCTAAGTTCTTTGATGGTTGATGGGTAGTGTTTGTACAAATATCAGGAGATTCTTCCAAGACATGTCTGTAACTGCAAGAGAAAAGGATCTGGTATGTCACTAACACCAACCTTCCTGGTTGGTGTCTTTGTACACTACTCACTGTGTGACTCACTTAAACACTAGATCTTTGTGTGTTGTCCTTGTACAGATTATTTAGAAAATCAAGTGGAGCTGTCCACATTCAGAGAACCGTCAAGTTTGAAGTCAATGGCATTCCATGCAACAAAGGCATTGTTCTTATGTTGTAAGCTCATGTTCATGGCTGTCCACTCTCTCAAAATCTTGCCTTGATAGACTCAGTATCATATCCTCTTGAACTCAAATGATGCGACACCTAATGCAATGGCTGTCAGTCTCCACCACAGTGCCATCATGTCTATCTCTTTTGACCTATTAGCAGGATTTTCACTTGAGTACACATCAAGATTCCCCAATGTTGACAAGACTATAGAGTTCAACTCTAGCTGAATTTTCTACTTCAGGGACATCATAACTACTGTCATCCTCAGGTGAAGATCTTTGAAGGCAGTACCCTTTAGTGTTAAGATCATGTTAAACAAAATAGTACGTAAAAATGGGGTTAGATGTCAAAAAATGATAAAAATGAGGAAGAACCTAAATCTCACATGCTTTTGGCAGCTAAATTGGGCCAGTAGCAGATGTATGTGGTGACTTTTGATTCGAGAAGAAGCTGTCGTAAGTAGAGTGGGGTTGAGAGAATAATATCCCAACTACCAGATGTGGTGCAATAATTGCATCACAAATTTCATGCTAATCCGCTCTTTTCTGTGGTGCAATTATTGCACCACCTCATCTTGTACTATTCAGATGCATGCAGAGAGTAGAGCAACAGACAAATTTGTGAGAAACTTAGTTTCTGGATTATTCTGTTAGTCACAGCGGTGCATGTACTAACATAAAGCACCTAAGCCTTCCATACGAATCACGTCAGTGATTTTGCGACATACATGTCTGTATAAACATGCGATTGGCTAATGGGTTCCCTCGTTTTTCAACTATGTTACTAGCAGACAATCATCATATTAGAACACATAGTTTTTATCAAATGTTACTTGGTTTAACAATAAGTGACCAATCATGTTAATTGAGAGTGAGGAATCTCGTTCATTGAGAGTAATGACTCATGTTTGTCCAGAGATAAAAATCACTTTCATCTCAAGTCTGAAATCCATTTTATCAAGAGTTACTGCATACTCCCATCAAGAGTGACTGATTACGTTCCTCACAAGAGAAGACTTACATTTATTGCATGAAATGAAGGATGCTCCTCGAGAGTGAAGATAAATTGCTAGCCTGTTTAACTAACAATATCTTAGAGTAGTTTAATATTTTTATATATTCACTCATTGGAACAAACACTATCACCGTCATTAATCTGTTCCATCATTTCTTCATACCGGTCATCACCAGGTACTAAAGCAATAACACATCTTGGCAAATCCAAAGGAGGTAAAGAGTCATCAGTGGACCCAGTAGATTTAATCTTCTTGTTCTTTGCCAATCCAACCATCAATCATCCTTTTCCTTGTCATCCTTCCAAAGAACAAAATCTTTTCCCTTTTACCAGCATTGCAGAGGAAACGTGTCAATCTTCGATGAGTTTGCTTGTAGAACATGATCCTTTCTGCTTTCACAGCTTAACGAAAAGAAATCTTCTTCTGTCCATGAGTGAACTTAGGCTTCACCTTCAGATAATGTTTCTGATCTTCTACGCTCATCCCCTTGTCTACCATTTCAGATAATGATAACTTCTTGTACTCACAGAACTTTTCCTTCTCTACATGTGATGTGTGCTGATTATCGATGTGGAATTGCCACTCTTGCTTCCACAACTCGCTGTGATTCTCTAAAATAAATATTGTATAAGCAATGTCACTCACAGATAACAATTCCCACAACTGCTTGTTTTTCTTTTCATCATCCCTGTACCAACTCTTCAGAGTCTCCATTGTGTATGAGGCACTTGTCATTCTAGTGATCATGTAGTACCACCCTCCCATGAACTCCTTCCACTGCATGTCCTCTCTAGATGTATTATCTCCAATCAATTTTCTCTCCCAGAAAGGCATACCTAGACCGTCACTCCCAACCAATATATAGAGCTTCATCATCATGTATTGTGCCCCCGCCTCTTTGTAATTCACCTGTGAAGATTTTTAGTATTAGTATTTTTTTCAAATAATCACCAAAACAAATATTGTCAATACTTACTTAGAAAAGCCTTCCGCACTGCATTATGGAAGTTGCACTTCAGATATCTATATTTAATATGCACCATTCCTGCAATAGTGTTCTACCAAAACCAACATTTTTCAAGACAACGGGGAACATAAAATCCTGTCTTATTCGTCATCTTGTTGCACACGCTGTCTTTGGTTTCATCATACTCATTCCATCCCCTCTCAAGGAATTTTATGTGGGGGAAAAGGATATCCGCTGCATAAGCTGTTACTCATTGGTAGTTTACAGCGTCAGTGCCATCATGCTGTGGACGTTGTCCCCAACTCTTACCACCCTACCATTGTCCTGTCCTGAGTTATGATTCTTGTTGCCGTAGGACATGACAATTGTCCTCTCAAGCTGTTCCTTGACTTCCCTCATTTCTTGCTCCATCTCACTCAATCTTGAAGTATAAGCCCTTCTAAGTTCATCCATGCTTAACCCGCTAATCTCACTTGGTGTCCCGGGGGTTGCTGGTTCTCCTCGTACTTCAAAACCTGGAATTTCATCAAGTGAAAGATCGTGAGATCAGCAAGTGCTATCATTTACCGACATTGTGCAATCTGTCTTGTTTCCTGAGTAGGATGATAACTCTTTGTTGTCACAAGATGCCTGACTAACAAATAAATGCAACAGAAGCTGTGGAAGCATGTCTAATATGAACATAGTATTTGCAAGAGCAGCTCGTCAGCCATATTAAATGCTAGTAAGAAAATCATGTAAAGGTAAATTATATACTCTTTCTATACTTTTGCCTTTGTATTTCTTGCTACTGCGCCATAATAATTTTTCCAGGTTATTTTTTTAATAATGGGGTTGTTGTGTTAGTGAAATTTCCATGTTCCAAGTAATAGGAATTCACCGACGCATCTTACTGCTATTGTCATCATGTCAATACAACTTGTTGACCATGCCGAGGTATAAGCAATGGGAAAAACCTCATTGCAATACAAATCAACACCCATATTCAAAGGGGTCATGTGTCCATATCTCGATTCGGATGTAAGTTCATTGGTTTGGACTTAGAACAAACATATGAAGAAGTGTCGTTTTATCTCAGCTATGGAGGAGAGAAGCCATTTATGTCAAGATATGTTGGCGAGACATTCTTGAAAATATCAACCTTCATCCCACCCGCCCATGTCAATAATTTAAGTGATGCAGAAAAACTCTTTGAGGAATGGATTCATAGCCACAATTCTGATGACATACGAAGATACAAATCATTGATGATGCCTCACAAATCATTGATGATGCCTCCAAAAAATAGGAATCAAATGCTTCTTGATGCGCTTCTGTGACAACAGGAAGAAGAAAATGAGGAAGCTGAAAACTGCTTCAATGTTGAAGTAAATGACCTGATGGACATCAACAATCTCAGCAATATTGACGCGAGTACTTTAACAGTACATAGCATGCCACAGTCACATGATAACTCCCAGTTTATTAATGCATTTCTCAACGATGATTGCAGGGTGGATTTTTGTAATGGAATTAAAAGTAGACACAAAATGATTCACTACACTCCTGATATAGCATTCCAAGTACATCTCATGAGTGTGATTAGGAATGTTCATGGTTTTCCACTGAACATGTTTGAAAAAATTATGGATGTCATCTTTGTGCACTGTGTACAGAGGAATTTTGATTTCAACAATTCATTCTTCAGCTTGACTCAGAAAGGACTTATCAACAGGCTAAAGATGATCCACGGCATGTCCAATTTCAAAGCAAAGTTGGTAGGGGTGACAAAGAGAGATGGAACCTCCATTGGAGTTGTGGTATTTGAAACAATAGAGGTCCTCATGAGTATGCTCGAAGATGAGAGAATTGTCTGCCCTTCCAACATAGCCAAAGGTTACAATTTCTGGGATGGAACAGCAGTGGAATGAAATGTCCACGGGGAAATCCACAGTGGTGATTTGTGGAATCCAATAGAATAGCCTATGTTGGTAATGATCCGGAAAAGCTAACTGTCCCTGTCATTGGGTTTTACGACAAAACACACACCAACGATAAGGGAATCCTAGCAACATCACCTTTTCTAATAACCTTTGCATTTCTTAACATTGCAACAAGAAAAGGTCATATGCCTCATTTCCCCTGGGACTTGTTCCAAATCTCAATCATGGTAGAGGATCGAGGAAAAATTCATGTCCCAATGAGACATTCGACCACTTACAAGATGATCATGACTGTTTACAGGCTATCCTTCAGGACATTATTGACATTCATTCCAAGGGAGGAGAACGTAGATAAGAATTTTTGGAAAAGAAAAGAATCTAATCATTTGGTTTCACCTCATCATAGGTGACATTAAGGGAAACAACAACCTGGCAGCTGCTTATCAAAATTCTGGTATTCGGCCATACAGATTATGCAAATTCACCTGGGAGGATCTTGATGCAGAGTCATTAGCATGTGAATATGTTACGCTAGCTGAATTCAAACAGTACAAACTTGAATCATCGCATCTCGGCAGAACTGCAGCTAGAGATGTTATGAAACAAATATTACGTCATGGGATTGATACAGTTTGGGAGGAGGGAGTGCCATTAGCTGACATGATTCATGGTATCAACCTAATTACACCTCCAGAGATGTTACATACTGTCAGGGTTGGTATCGCTGTTTATATTATTGGTGTAATCAAGGAATGCCTAGGCAATACCACCCAAACAGAATTGAATTTCTTATTCATAGGGATAAACCATGACCTTGAGAGGAATTGTGATCATGATTACTATGAAGGTTCTCTTCACAAAGGAGCTACAGAAACTGTTAAGCAAGGTGCATTAGAAAATATCGGTCACATCCTAGCATTAGCCGCCCTGTGTTCCACTGATGCAGGAATACATCTATTTGACGAGAAGATTGACGGTGCTCACCCCTCACTTGTTCAACATACTCTTGTACATCTCTTTGCAAGCGTAGTTTGGTTGCACTCAGACAACAATAAAGAAGAGGTTTGTAAATCAGAAGCAGCATTTGGGAAGGTGATGTCAGACATCAAAAACATTTTTCCAAGGTCATGTGGATATAACTGCAAAATTCCGAATGTGCATGGATATATGTTAATGCAGAAATATGTTCAGATGTATGGTAATGCCTCAAATTTTTATGGTGGGTGGGGTGAACGTTATCATATTGGGTGGATCAAAGATAATGGTCTGCATACACAGAGACAGTCATCGAATTTTAATGATCAAATAGGGGAGCGCATTTGTGAAGGTGTCATATTAAAAATTTCCGAGGATACATTAGTCATGAATCTCACAGACCAGATGGATATATTATCCATTAGTACATCCCATTTGAGGAATAGATTCAAAGAAATGACTAATACTGACTCTCCAAATAACATCAACTCACTCTCTACAACGGTGGCCAAATGTTTTTGTGGGGGTTATAGTGTCACGGTTAGTGTGGATGAGGATCTTGATAAAGACCACTTGGGTAATGCTTTAGTTTCTGGTCACACTTTTTCACACACTATTATTTGGAATTCTGACGACAAAGAGAAGCAAGACCTTGTACGAAGAATAAGTTTTGAGTTGGAATATTTCCTTATTCAAAGAGCAATTTCTCTTCAGACATCAAGACTTACAGTTACTGGGTACACAGAGTCTTTCATACAATTTCCAAATCTTCCTATCAGAACTGTTGTTAGATGCACGGACAATTACTGTGGAAAACCATGGTATGATTTTGTGATGGTATGAAGAAATGATGCAACTAGCCCAGGTAAAGTGGTGGGTCTCATTGAGGTAGACAAAGAAATCAAGTTTGTTCTACACTCAGCAATTCTAGAAGATGGATTCGATGGAGTCAGTACAATGCAGAAATCCTTTTTCAATCATTTTGTCCTCAGAGATAAGGAGCACATTCATCAATATGATCTCGGGGATATTGTAATGCCACTGATTGTTTTCCCTAATTATGGAAGAAACCCAAAAACGGAATTTGTTTCTATGTTACCAAAAAGACTATGGGGCAAGTTCATTACTGATTTTATAAATAATTCTTGGCTTTAACTGTTTCTTAATATTAGTACTCCTTGCTGATCTATGGTTCCCTAGACCTTAGTTTCCAGCACTAGAAGCCGTACATACATACGCATCACATACCATACCCAGGTACGTATCATGGACCTGACAGCATGGGCCACTGCCATCAAGATCACTAGATAGTCATAATCTTTCTAACGTCACGACCATGAGATCTGTCTCTTCTTTAGCTTAGGTTATTATTAGCACTCCAAAAATAAGAGATAATGGATGAATGATAATTTCCTAAACATACATTTACTTATTTTAGTCATCCCTCTCCCCATGCCACAAGATTGAGTCTGGGATGTTCCCACAACTTCTTCACCCTGATCAGTATTTCCATAAAATATGGGCACTGATGTTCCATGTAACAGTACCCCTCCAAGGAAAATGCGTGTCCAGTGATCAAATACACAATGAGCAACACCCAATGTGGGCATAGGGAAGTAGCAATGCACTGGTACATTTCCACGCTCTTCCGCTTCCGTTTGTGTTGGGACGTACTGATAACAGCAGGTTGTTGGCTGCGGAGCATCAAAGTCATCAACTAGATCATATAGAGCACGAGCTTGTCGGGATATTGCCAAATCTTTCAAGAGTCACACTTGAACACTGACTGAAGCTCTTGCAACATGAAGCTTTTGAGCGAGACCTGTAATCATTACGATCAATGTGCAATTCATTGCAAAAGTTCACAGTAAATATGCCTGTTTTACAAACCCAGTGGTGTGGGGACTTTGGGAGTTCATCTGTGCAAAATAAGTGCTTATACATCATGCTTGTCCTTGGTGCAGTAAGCTGGATGAGATCATGAAAAGTCCTCCAGGAATATGGCAGATAGCGTACATCCATTCCTTTTTGATAGTAGGAGTTGTACTGTTGAGTTGCTGGGCCAGCATTTGGAAAAGTGCTTGCTCTTGTATTTTCATTTCGAAATGATGCCGGATAGCTGTTATGACCATCACAGTTCTTCCCGAGGGGGAAACTACCTTTGTCACCAAGTGCTTTCTTAAACATTCTGACATCAAAATGGGTTAACTGACGAGTTTGAAGTGCCTTTGATGAAATGCTTGAGGACACTGGTGGATTAAGAGGAAACAATCCTGCCTCGGCCACTGTCCATTGAAGTTTGTAGCCCCCTCTCAGACTATGGTACCTCCAGTTCATACCATCTTTTCTGAAATCAGGAGCTGCCTTACCAGCAAATATGAGAGTGTTGGAAGATGATTCTGTGGATGATTGATGTACAAGATTTAGGCATAATAACTTGAATGAACATGTACGTATTCTCTCAAGCTAGTCATGTTGAAGACATATGAATTGAACAAATGAGGTACAACAAAATTATATAACATGGCAAGTGAATTGATAGAAATGTACTCACATTGAAATCTGAGTATTGTATAGGGTTCTTCTCTCCATTCTTTGTGCTGATCTCCATTTTATGCTCTTTCTTAAAGCCCAAGTACTGCTCCCATGGCATGACAAAGAATCTACGATACGTCTTCCCTTTATGCTGTCATGAAGTTTTGGAATGACAAACATACCTTGGAAGAGAGGATCCTTCCATCTAAGGTACACCATGTCAATTGTTTTGTCATGTTTTCCGGTGACAATGGCATAAGAGCAGAGATTTCACTTGTTGGGAATGTAGTATGCCGCTTGTGTGAAGCGGGTTACAAATGGATTCAGCCCTTCCTTTCTTGCTGTCTTGAATTTATTTTTGACAAAACGGCAGTCTTCATTGTTATATGTCAGGTAGTACTCCTTGAAGTCGGCCCTTGCTGTGATGGTTGGTGGGTGGACTTTTCGATGATTAAGTCTGGTGATCAAACATGTGGAGTCATATTTGTCAGGACCTGCATAAAATGAAATAGTTTGTCAGATGAGATTTTGCAAGTGGCAAAAATAAATAATTCCATTGTTTACCACAGGCTGAGTGCTGAATACAATTGTCTTCCTTTTCAAGACGTCAATTCTTTATCACTCTTCAAGTAAGGACCCATGACCTCGTTGACAAAGTACATGGTGAAATTATGATCATCTTGTCCCAAGATGAAGTTATGAACAGTGGCTTGGGGTTGGGAACTGAAGGTCATGCTCACATTCTGAAACACATCATCATCACATTCCCGCACTTAAAGATCACCATCAGCAATACTACCAGGTGACATGACAACATTATAATCAATCCCTTCAACAATCCCAAGCTCGAAGGAAGTCATACTGTGTGTGGAGAAGCACACAAAACAATTCATGCAGTTATCTTTCAATGAGTGGCTAGGGAAAGTAGTACACTCAATGAACACCGGGTTCGAATAGGAGGTGTATAGAAGGCGGTTATTCATCTTGTAAGGAATACTCTGGAGGAACCAAGAAGATACTCGAACAAGATTCTACTACCCTTGCATCTTGAGGTTACCTCCAAAAGAGACTTGAATTTTGGATGCTCGGAGATATTGCTCATATTACGAATAGAATGAGAATCAGGAGGCAAAGGAATAGCACAGCCACTCCCTTCTGCATCCCCATCTTCAAATCCTTCTTCAATATTGAACCCATCTTGAAAAGAATAGAAATCTGAGGGCAAAATAGTAGCACAGCCACTCCTATCTGCTTCTTCATCTTTGAATTCATCATCATGGTTCAAACAACTTAGGGAAAATGGTGACAAGAGAGTAGCACGACCACTCTCATCTGCATCACCATTCCCAATGCATGTTTCCATGATTCTTCTCCTTTTTGCAGGAAATACACTTGGTCGGGCACTGTAGCCTAAGATTCCACTTGGTTTCTTGGAGAGGTCTTGTGTAAGGGGATCCTTTGTCGCTTCTTGAACATTGAAAGTGTCCCTCTCGGAAATTTTTGGTCCAAAAGAACAGAATATTCCTTTTTCTTGACATCTATGGCAACTGGAGAATGTACCACCAAGTTGAAGTATAGGGAACATTTCTTTTTGTCTTTGTGGCATTTCATGCAAGAACTGCGTGGTCTGCCAGCGGTTGCCATGAACTATGAGATTTATGGCTGCATCGATTGGACAATTGTGAGGAATAGATAGGTCGCGTAAGCCAAAAAGATCGTTTGATTGCAAAGGATGGATAAATAGATTGATTGTTGGATTTTGAAGAATTGAATCAATTAAGATGATTCGATGGATTGCAAAGGATTGATCTATTGTGATGGATTGATTGAGATGATTCGATAGATTGCGATGGATCGATCTATTGCAATGGGTCAAATCGATTAAGATGATCAATTGCAATGGATCGATTCAATTATGATGATTTGATCGATTGCAATGGATTGAATCGATTAAGACGGTTCAATCAATTGCAAACAATCGAATTGATTGAGGTGACTCGATAGTTTGCAATGGACCGATCGATTATGATCCATGGATTGATTGTGTTGGGTCGGTTGAGATGGATCAAATCTATGACAGTTGATCGATGAATTGCAGTGCATTGATGGATTGCGACAGATTGAATCGATTGCAGTGGATTGATCAATTGCAGTGTATCGATCGAGTTCACTGGATGCTGGTGAGTGTGATGAATTAATCAAATTGCAATCAAGTCAATCAGAGAATCTGCTTGGCAATCTTGATTGGCAAAGTGTGAAAATTACAAGATTTGTGAATTTGAATACATAACATGGAAAATATTTCGACACAATTTGCAAGGCCACAAAAGTTGCACAATGAATGTTTGCAAGTACAGACAGGTAAATAGTGTAAAGTAGGGACTGACATAAGTATAATTAGTACTTTTCAGATTGTATGGAAACATTTGTCTTTTCGACTAATAGAATTTATCATGGTTGAAAAAGAAATGATTGATTACTTGAAATTAATGTGATGACTTACTTATACTCTTTAATCCAACATACAACAAAGATGTATGCACATAATATCGATAACTTTTATTGTATTGCAGAACCGTACACTTACAAGGATTATCTTTGTGATCAAAATTTATTATCTATCAAACTAACAACCTCTGACTTACGGGCTCTCAGACATAGCTGGCAGCTCCTCTGAGGACTTATGTGGCTGATGGTACAGAAGGAGCATCAGTTTAATGAAATAAATCAAGCATTGGTAACAATGAGAATTGACAGAATATCTAAGCTGCTGATGACTACAACTGCAGCTCCAAATTCAGTCTGGAAGATGAGTCTTGGCTTATTGCATGGAATGTGTCTAACTTTTTACCAAAAAATTTAGCAGCAACAAGAGGAAGAAATAATTTGTTCACCTTCATGATGAGTATTGGTGCTGTTGTTGCCTTGGGGAGGAACAAGCAGGTATGACAGCTCCAAGTTCAGTACAGAAAATGAGTAATCATTATTACCAGTCGTCAATATCATAGAACAATTCTATGATGTAAATACATATATATGTATAAGAGTTATCATGTACAAAGTAATATACTCTCGATCGAAATTCGAGGTCATATATTTTACTTGTTAAAAAGATTCTAATGATATTACCTATGTGCTGAACCATCACGCGTGAAAATTCCCATGATATACATGGCGTGTAGAAGGTCTAACATGCACCTAACTGTATTTGCTGACAAAAATATTTTGCTAATACTGAAAAAACACAAGCAACACAACTAGCACTAGAACTCTTTGACTAGATGAACTACAGCCATGTAAAATTCCACAAAGACAGAATGAAACACTACCACTACACACATTACATCTACATCTCAATCAAAACCCCTAAGTGTTGGAAAAATCCCCGCGAGCCCACCTCTCACCAGGAGTAAAAACCCATGTAAAGAAAAAACTAAGCACCCACATGATGGAAAACACCCCTGTGAGCCTTCCTCTCACAGGGATGAAAAAAACCATCCCAACACTCCAACCTGCCCAGACTCTACTCTGTAGGAACATCACAAAATGCCTCAGCAAATAGATCATTTTCAACCACTGGATCCTGCCGCTCTCTCTGCTTCCTTGGCCCTACCCGCATTACAGTACTCTTCTCAATTCTCCAGCCACCCCTCTTGGACTTATCTAACTTGTTGCACTTTCCCGCAGGAGGGAGACTTTCAATATCCCCAGGAGTCACATGAAGTTCTATCTCACTCCGAGCAACCTTCCTTGACCAAGTTCCAATGGTATACTTACTAATCCTTCCTTCGTCGGCCTTCAGCCAAACATATGAAACAACCTTCTTCAAATAGTCTGTTGCAATGATATAGCTGCTCTGTACAAATTGTTCATCAACATCATCTGGTAGAGGCTTAACACCTGGTGCTTCCATCATCTTGCAAAAAATAGGCTTCCATTTTGTATCCAACTCGGTTGCAAGCTTCTTTGTTGGGTCATCAAATGGAACGGTTTTACCTTCAATAGCTTACCATCATACCTTACCATCTTCCCCATCAACCACATCCAGTACATTCAATTGGAAAAGCAAAATCTTTACGCACACACCAGTATTTTCCATCATAGGTGAACAGATTCCTCCTGTGAACACCTGACATATCAATGCCTTCTCCAACAGCACATGGTGCAGCTGCCTCAGGTCAAGTGTTCGAACTGTCCAGGTCATCCATCCTTTGCAAGAGTAAGGCTTCCATATTCTCGAGCCGCTCATCCAGGATTGATGGATTTATACCCACATCTGCATGAACCTTCTTGTCAATGGCTTCACTTACCAAATCAGACAAACGCTGGCAGAAATCAGAGATGTCCTCCTTATGATCCCGAGAGTGATCTGTTTCACTTCTTCAATCCTACAAAGATGCTCGATATGTGGTAGGATGCCACTTACTTGGGGAACATGATCATTCAAATCAAATGTCAAACAATGTTCCTTGAGCTCTCCCAAAAGATGACTGCTGGTGAAGGGGATCTTAGAAAAAGGGTGAGCAGGGTGAGCTTCTATAACCTCCATCATCCAGCGTGAGTGATGTACCAATGATGCAAGCAACATGGACAGAACATCAAAGGGATCATGTTCTGTGGGCTCATGATCTAAAAGCACCTCACCAAAAGTCAGCTTAATAGCTTTATATACTCGAGGGTTGGAAGGATCCTTCCAGTGAGGGCATGGAGTTGCAAAGTCAGCTCTTGTTGGGTCCTTCAAAGACAAGAGCTGGCCAAGATAATAATCTCTGCCAGTAGCAAAACAAAAATAAATATCAAGAATCTTGCCCATGGACCATTCTCCACGACATGCTATTGATGTGAATAATGGGGGGCAAGTTGTGGCAGAGGCAGCATGAGTGCCACTGCTTTTCTCACACCATGAATATTGAAATGTGATAGCCGGAGGAAACTCTTTATTTGGTGTGCATACCTACCTCCCATGGCAGCAACTTGCCATGCAAAGTTCTGTGATGCAGAAGTGTACCTTGTGCTGTTGGCGATGAAGACATGCTCTGTACCTTCAAGCATCTCAGAATTGATACCGAGATAGCAGCCAAGAGCTGTAAACACAAAGAGAAAAGGGTCATGAGGATTTGAGTAGACATTTTTTCGCAGGATATTTTTCACGCAGTCAGTTAATTATGCAACAGATTTGATTGCTATGATCCCTAGGGCTTGTATCTGACATACCATTATGCTGCATGGAAAAAATAGCAGCTTGGTGGTCAGCAGAGAGTCCTCCCCCCGTGTTCGAGGTGGTCGTATTGTTGGTGAGACGATCTTTGGGGCGTATGCAGCATGCCGCACGGTGCCGCCCTGCGAGGGCACGAGGATAGGTCTCCGATGACATAGCAATGATGGTTTGGGTGTGCTTGGGGTAAAGTGATGCAATGAAAGGTCGAGCTGTGATGGTGTTTGGGGAGGAGGCAATTGAGTTGTTGATGTCTGTGTGGGTGTGCCAATTATTATTTTTATGACAGTGTCAAGCAGCTCGACAGTTCGGGTGGGCAAGAAATCAGAACACGGGGCATAAGTAGTGCCAGAAATTGGATTGGGATTTGTCTTAGAACAAATCTATGATATTGGAAAAAAACCAAGACTGCTAGATGGCTACCCATCACAGGTTTTACAGATTTGGATAAATCATAGATTCTTTCTATGACGGCTAGATAAAAAATGTGACGTCATCTATGATATTGAGCATGGGTTGATAGGATGGGAGGTGCATAACTTTCTAAAGTCAATAGTGAGTGAGCAGCTGAAGCAAACTATGCAGAAACAAGGAATAGCAGACAATCTCACCTCCTCTTCTTAGCCACTGCTGACTACTTCTGTGGATAAGGGGAAGAAGTGGGAGTGAGGTCCAATGTTGGCTTAGAAGTTGAGTATTGGCTGATGGCATGAAAGATAAAATAATAGAAATGGGGGAGAATGAAAATACGACACCCTCTTCATTTTTGTTGGCAGTAGAGGGAGGTGGGTAACAGAGAAAAAATATTTCTGAAGCTCAATTGTTGTTAGCTGACTGGAGGGTGAATAACTTTGAACTGAAGGGGTTGGTAGCTCAAAGAACTTTGACAAATTAAGGAAGAAACAAAAAACCTCACCTCATCTTTGCGGCCACTGCTCTCTGCTTTGGTTGATATGCAGAGGAACTAGTGACTGGCAGGTCTCAAGTTGGTCTAGGAGATTAGTATTGGCATGGATGGTTCAAAACATTTTCATTGAAAAACAGTTGAAAACCCTTTGGTACAATTGGGAAAGAATAATGGCTGGACAAGAAAACTTAGATTACATAATTGAGAAAGACTATTTTATCAACCTTGTGCTCAGAGCCGCTGACCGCGTATGTTGGTCATCAGAGCAATATTCAGATGAGATGACTTCTTGAGGACAAATGTAAAAACTCTATGTGTATAATAAGGGACAAAGAGATGGTGTGTATAGATGACTGCTGCTATCAAGAAGACATGCCCACATTTTATTCTGATACCATGTGGGTACTGTTTTGTATTTTTGGTAATTTCTGCAGGAGTGAAGACCCTGTTGGTCAAGCCACATTCCATCACATTATACAAGCTGCATCCCTACAGTTTTCTTGATAAGCCCAAGATCTTCATTGTCACCCTATCTGTGTCCTCCCCAGAATGCAAGTAATCTAAGATGGTGTATGAGAATGTATTTGCTTCATCATTTCAAGAGGAGCCTGCTCCTAAATTTAGCAATGATGCACTAATTTGCAGCAGTGACCCACATGAAGAGCTATTTGTTTTTGTTGAAGCCACCACAAACATCATGGAGCAAACAAAAAAGAAACAAAAAGAAACAAAAAGAAACACTGAACTTGCACTATTCATGGCTGTTTTTTGTAAGCTTCATTTATTATAGTCAATTGGGTGTCCTTCATTAAAGGTACCTCTTTGGTCAATAAGGTATGATGGTGCTTCTGTTCACAACCCTGATGCTTCACATGCCTTTTGAAAACTGTAACCTTTTGATTTGTCTGTGAAATTAAAGTGAAGTGACAGTCTAATGTTGAACCTAGTTGAAATAAGATTTTCAGATATCACTATTTTGGATTTACATGGTTTGATTATATTTCTGGAGGCATTATTTCAGTCACTTTTACTGAAGTCTATTACTTCATTTCAGCTTTTAACATGAATACAATTAATAATTTTTTGATGATGAATTCTGAGGCAAAGTTGTCAACAAATATGTTTAGAAGACGTTTTAAGAGATCCATTTTGAATTTTTGAGAGCTGAATAGGAATTTGCATTTAAGACATTAAGTTTGATAACTTTCAAAATGAACACGTTTATACATTGACGCAAAAAAGTTCCACCAGCCTCATTTGACAAAACAGAACAAAGGTTGACATTGCAGTGTTTTTGACAACAATATCATGTTACAAACTTTAACAACTATATTCAAAGTATGGGACTATTGAATTGTTCAACTGATTCAAGTCATTTATTGTCAACATTTCATAAGAAAATTTGCTTGTTGATCAATTCTATACACACAAATAACTGACAGTCCCCCTTTTCATATGGTCCCTTTGTGCCTCCATCCCGATTATTTTAAGGTGGGCAAATAGTGGGCAGTTCTTGCAACCCTGGGGCTTTGTCTGACACAACTATGTTGTTTCGTCAGACAACTCATTTTTCAGGTAGGTGATAGTTTACTGTCTAAAGTGACAATATTTTTGAGAAATGGTGTCCATTGAGTTTCCGATCAAAGAGTGGCTTTGCCTGATGAAATCAATAGTCGTGTTGTTTCAAAATACAAATGGAGGAGGTTTAAGCCTCTGAGAACAAAAAAGAACACATGCATTCCACTTGCAAAGTGATTATCTGACAAAATGATGCACAAACATAATACAAAAGAGGGGAACTGAACTATGATCCATTGTTGCAGCAAATTCCTCTCAAATCTCTGACCCTGTCCACGTTGGAAACAGCATTAATTTTATGGTGTATGAAAATACAAAAGTTTTCATTACTAATTTTAGAGAATATCACCTTTTTTCACTAGAGGCAATTTAAGATACCACGTAATTCTTCAGTCAAGCTTTTTCTATAATCTCCCATTTCACAAAAAAAAATTTAAACGAATAGCTGCGCTATACATTAAAAGAGTTTCGCTTTCACCAAGTGTTCAAGATTGCCCAACTGCTATAGAAGCTTTAAAGCTGCTTGAAGAAACAGGTGTGGCCCACCACCAGAACATCCTACACCTCAACATCACCATACAAGAAATGTCCATCAGCATTCAACACCCTAACAGTCTCCAATCACAATCAATTAACACTGAAATCATTCCTGGGTTCCTGATCAATACTAGCCATACATATGAAGACTTTGAACTGCAAAATAGGCAACTTTGCCAAAAATGGTCAACTACTAACCAAGTATCTACACTATGAACCCAAAACTACACAGTCAATTATGTAAAGTCATGTTGACCAAAACATAAATAGAAGGGTCAAATATCAACTTTCATCAATATTGTTGACTGGGTGAGTCAATATATCTACCCTTGGTGTCAACCAATTATCGACAAATTGGCAAGCACTCGAACCAATATGTACCGTACCAACAGTTGTCAAATTATCAACCTCATCCTTACTTATTTATATTATCAATCTTGTGGTCCACATATCTACAAGTATAAAAAACAAAAGTTGTTATATGACCATGTCAACCAAAATATTGATAGAATGGCAAAATATTAAGTCCACTCGATTGACAGACTATCATCTACTATCAACAGAATAAAACCGTTGACCACCTATTGACCAATCAATTGCCTAAGCATTGGCAAACTTGTCTGCCTTGCTGATTTTATGTAGAGCCCCCATCTCAATCATAACTGAACTCATAAAAATTACCTATTTTCAATAACAAGAAACTACTTGCCATGATTTGTATTGTCATCCCAAAATGATGCTTCACAACATCACTGAAAATAACAGCCGAAGAAAAGTGATAAGTCAATCCTTGGTTCCTTGCTCAGTTGGATTCTAAAATTTCCCCTCTTGACAATTATTTAAAGTCCAATCTTAATCCACACTTATACATTCAATGATCAAGTTGCAATAATGGACCTTTTAAAATGATGCTTTGCATAATCACTGAAAACAACCACGTTTATTTATTGCAGGATGAGGAAGAAGTGATGCATATCTCAGCATAAGAGAATAAGACTATCAGAAGCATCACAGCCCTTCAAACACCCTTCACAACAACAAAACAAAACTGAACCATCTTTGATAAAATAGCTCATGCACATTTTTTGACTGAAAGTGAGTAATGGTCCACAAGACACCACCACCACCCCAACTGATCATGAACAGCCTTCCACAAAATTCAAAGTTGTATATATATTTGTCATACATAGAGAAAAAATGTAAGATTTTTCGACCCCCTGTTGCACAAAAACAAATGAGAAGGTACACAATTCACGCACAACTTAGTCACCAGTTCAATGCCAATTTTGGCTGAAGTGTTTTGCACATACTAATTTATATCATCATGCTTTACAAAAATAATGATGTGGGATACGACCATAGTTGTCTCATCACCAAATTTGATGTGGAGCCATGTAAAGGGGTTTCAATACACATCAACTGGAGAAGGCCAATACTTCTCTACTAAACACTATTCAATCACAAAGAGTAGGCATCAATGTTCAACCCACTTGTTTCTTAATTTTCCTACGTGTGAGTTCACTAATATTTTCCATTTATTCTAGTGGGAATAATGAATGCAGCAACATCCATGACAACCATTACCAAGGAGGGGAAATATTCTTGTATTTGGAGGAAAATGTCATCAAGGAAAAGAACTAAATGAAGCAAGCAAGTAATAACAGTATGATGAATGATGACCCATGCAAAGTTTCAGATGCATCTTTGAAACAATGGTCATCCTTAGTATGTTGTACAAAAAATTACTGGCCATCCATGTGTTGGCTTAGTGCCCGGTACAATATCATCCTTGCCAAACTTTGTGAGAGCCAAAACACTCGGGATGGGTGCGCACAAGGTACGTACGAGTAGAAAACTCTCTCCAATGAAGAAAAACAAGGAAGATATGACGACTTGACTCCCGTTTGAAGTAACTTTATTACGTATATGTCTACAACATCCGGTACTGAGTTAGATTATACTACTAGAGTCTACGTATGAGTATTAGTAACGGGGAAAGTACGAGGAACTAATCCTCATCTTCAATAAGGTTCTTACTCAAGATTTGTTGGGACGTGTTCATCTTTCTAGACATATTTCAAATCTGAATCCGTATCATTGGATTCAACTCAGAAGTTTTGGAAAAAGCTTGTCACGTGATAAGGGGGTACGTCAGTACGACAATTACGTAGACTCGATGACGTACAGTAATTCATTGGTTTTGCTTCAATGCCTTGGATGTAAGTTCAGGAGATTGATGGCTTCTTTTTTATTCGTGCGAGTACCTACGCAGTTTTCTGACCATAGACAATTTTGTATGTGCGCACACAGGATGACTTGATTTTCATTACTGAACGAGCGCATTCTGAGGATTGTACCATTCAGCACACACATCACCAACGAAAGAGGGCTTCTGATGACTCTACAGCGTGTTTTGCACACCACCCGTACGCCCATAATCACTTATGTACTAGTGTAACGTATCATCCATCATACTCGCGTTCCTCTAGTGCCATCATAAATACAAAACCTCTGATCGATACACCCGCGCATCCACCATGGCCCCTGCCGCAACAAACCAATCCACAACATCCCCCCATTTTCCCGCGGGAGGATCCTACGTTACACCGGGGCAAGAACCACGACAGCATCTTCAGCCGCCGCCGAAGGGGCAGGGGCACGGACAGCAACAGCGGCAGGCGCACGTTTTCCTCGTGGATCCGACGGTCATCAGTGATGGGCCGGCGTTGCCATTGGTGGAGGACGACGATCTACTGTGTGGGCTCTATGACCTTGAGAGGCCTGACGTAGGTGAGGATGTGAAAAAAACAGGTGAGCGCATGTTTGAGTCTGGCTTTTTGCCTCTGTGGGGTCACGGTCATGAAGTTTTCCCTTCAAGCACCGTACATCGATTATTGATAAAGCCTACAGGTGTATCGTACTTTCCTGCGTCGGGGAAAATAATCGGTTTGTCCGTGGTTGTCTAAAGTTGTTGGCGTCCACTTACTCACCAACATCTGACTGTTGTCCACAACCTTGCTCATACCAACTATCATTATTACATCTTGAATCGTAAAGGAACCATGACATCCAAGGCCGCGCTCGACGAAGACTTTTGGTTCCCCGCGGATCTCTTCACGGACGAACTGGACTACGACCTGCCCGCGCCCGAGGTGGTCTCTCACTCCTCTCGCGCGGACAATTCCACCATCTACAGCGACGAACTGGAGCTGGACCTCTTCGAGGAGATCCCACAAACGATTGACGTGCCCAAGAGGAAGAAGGCCAAGCTTTCGCCCGAGTGCGAGGACGGGCAATTTTCGACTTCCCCAGCCCACTCTTCTCACTCGCTCCTCGCGTCGTGGCAGCGCGCGGTCGGCAAGGTCACGGGTGGATCTGTGCAATTTTCAACCCCCGCCAGCCCCTTCCAAGCCCTTGCCCCCCCGCCATCCATGGTCACCGCTCCCTTCGGCAGTGCCACTCCCCGGCCCGTGGCATCCTCGCCCGCACCATCCAAATCCAGCCAAATCAACTCCCTCCTCCTCATCCTATGCGAAAACATCCCCTCCGATCCCGGCCAGCAAGTCCACGATCTCATGACTCTGCGCCTTCTGCTCCTTCGTCCTAGCCGCACCCCCGAAGAAAATCACCTCCTCGATACCATTTTAATCCTGTTCGAGTCGTACATGAACGCGGGGCGGACGAGGGCCGATATTGCCACCATGGTCGTGCGCGATTTTTCCTTTCATTTGCAGCATCAACCGCAGTTTGCTGCCGTGATGGCTCCCGCGTATCCACCCGTGGTCAGTCCGGTTCTTCAAGGTCAATCTTTTTTGCCCGCTATGGATTCGATTGCGAATTGTAGCCCGAGGTCTTCGATTTCTTATTGAGAAGGATCTCGTTGTCAGTATTGCGAGGGGAACATTTGCATCAGTTTTTCTGATGGGTCTGTGAGTACACAGGTCACGGGGACAAGTTTTTGAATTGCTACTTTCTACTAGCTTTTTTGTATATTTTGTGAATATTTTGGGGTTCAAGCCAATGTTTGGGGGAGGGGGGGGGGAGTTCTCCTTTTTTCAAGTTTGAAGCAGCAGCAGCAGAAGCAATAATTTATTTTCCTTTTACCTTCAAGGTCCATTTTTTCCGTCGCGGATCTTCGTTGGGTTTTGTTCATATTTACGAATTCCTTAAGAATAAAAGTTTATTTTGCAACACTTGAATGGGCTTTTCATTGCGCTACATAATTTATCTGTTTTGCTCATTGATATTTCCATTTCTTTCTGAAGACCTCAATTTTGAGAATTGTCAGCCGCTGTGGCTCAGACAAGGGTAACAAGTTTATCCCATCAATAAGCCTTGACCGTTATCTGGGTTTACAACCCTGCTGCCTCGCCAACAACTCATTTCATAGCCTCGTTGATACGCTCAACCACGAGACATCTGCACTAATGACAGAAAGGTGTAGCACTTCCTCGCAACAACTCACTATGTTTATCCTTCTCATGGGCCTGACTTGTGTCTTGGCTTACAACTTAGCGGTCTTGCCAAAAACAAATCGCATAGCCTCCTTCATAGGCAAAGCCATGAATCACCTGCACTAATGCCAGAAAGGTGAAGCACTACCTCTCCACCAGGCGCAGTGTCTGTCACTGCTATCAATTCTCCTGACTGCTGCCTTATGTTTTACGACTGTGTCGGGTCTCCAACAGCTCATTTCGCGGACTGAATTATAAAATGCTTAACCATGAATCATCTGCCTTTACGTCAGTGACATGAGGCACTGGCGACATCTCGCAGTATCTATCCCTTATATCAATTATCCTGACTTTTCTTCTTGGTTTACAACAGTTTTGCCTCGCCGACAACTAAGGTCATTGACTCATTTATGCGCTCAACCATCCAACGAGGATCCTCTGCCCTCATGACCGATCGAATGACACCCACCCCGTCCGCTCCGAACGACACAGGCTCGTGACAGTTCGTCTCATCTATACCCCCAATGGCAAATACAATCGGAATCGAAGAGGAAGATATTCCACAAGTTAGACTCAGCGCTTTCTTTATCCTACCTGGAAATTGCGGTCCCTCCAACTGATTCACGCTCTTCTCCGGATGACTCATTGTGGTGTAGCACGTCCCCACAAAGAGATAATCGATGTATGGACGACTCTTCATTGCGGATTGTATAGAATGGCAGGAGGTGCCGACCATGATATCATTGGGTGCAAGACCGGTCTCCGCTGCTGCATTTTGGAGAGTATTTCGAATAGATGGGATGGAATCAACATTTCGTTCTTTGACATGCACACCGTCAACGGCAACCTTGCGAGAAAGAGCAGTTACGGCCATGTCTACATCGTTGTTAAGGACAAGCTTGAATCCCTTGCGATCTTTTTCGTAGTTCAGTTTTAGTTGTGACAGCCTTCGTAATAGCTCCCATTTATTTGCATTCAACTCATTATTGAGAGATGGAGTACCTTTTGCTTCTTCCGATATGCGAAGTACGACCAGATCCACAGTTCCATCAACGGTGGCACTTTCAATGGCACGGTAGGTTTCGTGTAACCGCTCTAAAGAATCGCATGCATCCGGCTCAGTCAGGATGGCAAGATATGGAGGATTTCTCCATTTAGATACCGAGGAAAGTGTTGTCTTGTCATTGTGTGATTTCAGCAGTGCCACGGTGCTGTGCGTTGTCGGAGATTGGAGCGTGAACCCAAATGATGTCGATGATTGCATCAACGGAAGGAGACAAATAATGTTGAGGGAAGAGGCGAAAAGGAAATTCTTCATGCTTCTCCTTGAACAGCCTTTAAACCCTCACGTTGAGGCTTGGAGTGCTTTGATAGTTGGCGTTGTCAGTGTTTTCGTTTGAGCGTGTGCCTTGCCTTTCGTGGCAGTACAATACAATACCATACTGATAAACGTTCCGTATTTGGTAAATACCCATTAGCTCGCTCTGGACAATGTTTAGTGTACTTACCTTTCTAGAATTTATCAGACATACGTTTAGATACAAGTTCTTCGACATACTATTATACTAAGCATCAAATCCATCTAAAAGATAATAATAAATACAAAGGTATATTCGATGTTTTCTTCCTCTCCCTTGACTGTTCCACCATTTTTGGTTTTTGGGACTTCGGTTTTTTCGGATGTTGTGACAGCTAATCCTGGGACACCCCTAGTCCCAGGACTAAGGATCTTCACACTCCCTAGTCCCCAGACTAATGAGCTACAAATATGGATAATGTTAATGGCTTTTCCCTGATCTTTTGGCAATTGAAGCGGATCGCCCACTGTTGCAGTGATTCAAATAATAAATGAAATGAATCGAGCTCAATAAGATGTTTGTTTTGGCACTAGGGCACCAGGCAGTTCTCTAGAGGTTGAAATCTCACTAAGATATTGACATTTTAGTGATGTTGATGGCTGGGTTGTTGAGATGAGATCTGATGTTAATCTGATGGTTTATAACTGTGGTGATCATTCTATGCCTTTATGTCTAAAAGTTAGAATTAAATATTCTTCATGTCTAAAATTTAGTAGAAATGGTATCCAGACGTCCCAGGACTATTGAGGCAGCATCTCCAGAGTCCTCGGACTCTGGGTTGTCAGATTTCTGGACAGCTCGTTTGATGAGGATAACAGTGCTTAATGGCCACAGTCAAAGTAAGCATTTCACTTAAAAAATTGAAATGGACCTATTCTCTCTAAATGCAGAAAGGAAAACGTATAATGATCTTCATCTCAATGAATACATTTGAATTGCTCTGTGGAGGAAAACACAATTGGCATATGAATACTATATTGATCAAATGTTTGACGCCCTATCTCCTTATTGGAAAAACTGCGAATTTCCGTGTATTTTTAAAATTGAATCATAGCATTTCCTAGAAAATTCATAACTTTTTAAATATCGGCTTTCATGTCACAATCTTGGTTGATTCTGAAACTAGAGATTCAGAACTTTCTAACGACAAGAGGGTTTGTTTAGCTAGACCAAATTTTGCCTCTAAAGTGATACTCAGATTACATAAAATCGTATTTCTTTACGTACTCTGTGTTTTTTTGCTTCTCTTGACCACTGATTATTTTTCTTTTTTACTAGCTTTTTACATGTTAATTGATAAAACATATCCATAACCATGTCGGAAAATACACCGATTTCAACCACTGCCACACCCAACTACTCGCCACTTCCAGAATGTCTGCCGACACAGTTTGATGGGGAATCGGCCAAACTACCATTTCCGATTGGTCCCATGGCCAAGGACCCTCCACAGGCTTCAAACGCGCAATCATCAGCAGTGATGCAACTTCAAGCCATCAACATTTGCAACGGCACCCAAAGCATTGCCCAATTGGCCATCTCAGCACTCACACCGGCATCCAACACTACTCCAAACACACGCTCATCCATTGATATTTCATCGAATAAGAGATGGAGAGATGACATCAACTTCTCTTTCTTTGAATCACCGTCACCAAAGAAGCATCCTCAAGATTTTACAATGACCATGAGTGACGACAACTCTGTGCTCTCCGGCGATGATGAGGATGGTTGGTAACTTGAAGAGGGGCAAATGATGGAGATTACTGTCACCCTGAATGAGAAAGAAAGTGAACTTGCAGATGCATTAGAAGATGATCCCATTGGACCGGAGGTCTACAAATATGAGGAGATGATCGTGACTAGTGAAATTGATTGTGCTGCTGCCGCTGATGATATGGCCGCCGCCGCAAAAGAAATTGTCACACATACCGCCTAGTTCAGCAATAAATACACTCTGTCCTTCCTGAAAGAGCTTTACGTCAAACTGGGTCTCGGAGAGAAACTGTTGAAGGGGGCAAGGAAAAGAATTATTTTTGACACAATCTGTGATTCAGGCAAAATTCGGATGATAAATTATGATTCATTCACCTACGAGATGAAACAGAGGAGTCTCTTGATAATATAAAGATTACGAGACTGCTCTGCACTGGGCGATTCTACTGGCATGGAATGCCAATTGCCAGATGGGTTTGATGCTTCCGGAGTAGAGAGTGGCTATTATGCTCCAATCAACCAAGACAATGCTCCAGGGACACCAAAATTGGAATACTTAACTAGAGGTGAAGAGAGAATTGTACGGCCAGTATTCGGGCCAAAACAGAAGAAAAGTGGCAAAGCAGGTTGTCCAGTGGTACTTCCAGAGCCGTCTGATGTTGGTGGCCCATCCAGGTAAGCGATGAGCCAGCTAAAAGACTTCAGCATGATCCGCCAGAAGGACTACTTTTTTGATTTGAAACTTACAAAAGGTTTCTTTGAGAACACCTTATTGAAATACACAACATCTTGTCCTGCCACGGAAGGAGCCGGAAGTATTCAATACAAAGACTTTGTTCCTTTTGACCTTGATGAAATATTCAAGTTCAGTGGTCTATTGTTTGCAAATGCTCTCTGTCCCAAGCCACAATTGAACATGTGATTAAAATCAACAAGAGATCATAAGATATATGGACACGACATATTTCAAAGTGCATTGGATAAGAGAATGAATGGTTATATGAAGATAAGTGGCGAACGATGCTGGGGACATTTTCAACGGTACACGTGTCTTTATGATTTCAGAAAGTGACCAAAGAAGCTATCAGCAAAGGACCCCTTTTGGAAGGTGACTGCTATCTTGGAGGAGCTTCGTAAAAATGCACAGCACTGTTGGGAAACAGGGAAGTGTGTAGGTATTAATGAGCAAACAATCGGTTTCAAAGGGCAACATGTGTTGGCTCTTTGGATCCCATACAAGAGAGAGGGTGATAGGATGGATATACATTCTCTTTCTGTTTTAGGCATGGTGATCTGCCCAACCGACCAGATTCTTTGAAATGAATGGAATCATCACCAACAGCCCAGCATGTAATATTGTTAATGATGCAATTACCAAACAAATGGACTCCCATATATATGGACAACTTATTCAACTCACGAAAACTCTTTACTGTTGCTTATTTGGTGTTCACACTTTGTCATGGAGTTGTGATGACAAATGGGCATGGAATAGCAGATGCCATGATTATGAAAGAAGAGAAGAGTAAGGAGGCAGCGAAGAAGATGAGATGCACCAATGAAGCAGCATTGCTCAAGAACAATGAGGCATGTCCAGATCTACTTGTGTGCCCTGTCTATGATACAAAACCTGTTCACATTATGTCAACTGTGGCAGAGTCGACTAATTGGATAGAAAAGAAGAGGACAGTTTAGTCAAGTAGTGAACAGAAAAAGGTTCAAATGCGCTACCTCAAGTTAAATCTGATCAACGACTACAATGAAAACATGAACAATGTTGATTTAGCTGAACAGTTGTGGAATTGTTATCAATTTAACCATTGGTTTTGCAATCAAAAGTGGTGGTGGTCTATCTATCTCTGGGGTCTTGGCGTCGTGGCAACCAATGCCTTTGTTATATATTTGAAGTTGCATGAGGCAAAGGTAAAACACATTTGACAATGCCCAAGAAGTGGACACATCTGGAGTTTCTTCTTGAGCTTGTCTACAATTTTATGGGATGGGCTGATATGCCAGATGATCTTAATGTCAATGAATCAACTCAAGTAAATACTCAATCTAGGTTGAGGGATGCATCGGTGTCTTTGGCTTCATCAGGGGCTAAGTATAATTTTGGAACTGACAAGGAGAGGCTAGACTATTGCACGAATGTGAAGACACACAATGTTACATTGAAGCGGATGAACTCAAATTGGCTTCGTGAGAGTGAGAATGGCCGATTCCATCCTTACAGTTTAGAAGATGCCTCTTGCCAATATTGTTGCTTCAAATATCAGCACAAGCTTCCTAAGCACTTGAAGGATAGACACAAGGGGATGGCCAATAACCATAACAAAATACAGCGCTGCCTTGTGTGTAATGTAAATTTGTGCTGGGATTGTTTTAATCAGTGGCATGGGTCAGCAACGTAGCAATGAACAGCATGGCTAAGGGCAATTAAACGATGGTGGTATTGCATAATCTGTTATGAATTTGGTTGTTGGCGATTTGAGTGAAATAGTTGATAGTATAAATATAAAGGTCATGATTAATGTGATGAGATGCTATTACCATTATGGATCATAAGTTATTCTTCGAAGAAAAAACACATAAGACTATGTTCTCTTTCTACCAATAAGGAGATATATTTGATGACAGTCATTACTATATTGGCACTACAACAAGGGATTGGGAAGTTTTTTCTTGTCTTTGAATCAGATAATAAATGATTTACTTTTTCAAAGATGCTATCTTGAAAGTCGTGTCATCAAAATTTTTGACAACTGCAACCTCAAGAAATCAGCCTTGATAAAGGCGTTGATGCTAACTGATGCAAGCTTTAATCTGTTGGATGGCAAGCTATTGCAAGGCTTCTGCAGAACAGTTAATGTAGGTTACAGTAATGTGTTCTGGGTGGTTGTTACATTGATGAGATTGGCAATAGCTCCTTACCTGTTGTCTAAGCTTGGGAAGGATTGTGCTGGATGAGAACCACTTTACAATTTCATCCAAACCCAAAACCAGGTCTCAATGCTCTAGCTGTGCTGTGATACTATGACAATGCTACGTAGCATCACTGGAGGTGCATATGATTCATAAAATAGTTCCCAAATGAACATGTTACATTAGCACAAATGTTAAGACACAAAAATACAATACATTACCAACATGCCAAATGCCAGACATAAATATACCAAAGGAGCCTGGCTTGATTACCATAAGTGCCAAAAGATACATTTGAATGGAGGTTTCAACACGTCCAAACATAGCATTTTTATCAGGATAAAACATTAGTTTTATCTTACATGTTACCCTCTTTACTGTGAGTTAGCATCACGATACCCCTCCTCCACTCTCACCTCCAAAACTGTGCAACCCTCCACCTTGTGTGTGAGATGTGTGGTGGGTTCCAATGATATGTGAGGTTTCCTGGTAATCATCTGGAGTCACAGGTACCAACACACACTGCTGTGCTCCTGTTAAGAAAGAGGATCTAACAATGCAGGATGCACATTAATTAGGGTGGGTTTTATGTGTGAAAGCACAAATGTAAGAGAAATGAGCCCATTAGTACTTATACTATGGTGGTTTGTAAGACCCTGCTGATGCAGTGAGGAGGGGGGGATATACTGTTTAGTGAGAAATAAGACATTCTCAAACATAGAATGTTGATGTTCTCAACATACTTGGGGAGATGGAGATACAGATCAATCAACAAAAAGAGAAAATACGAGATGTTGATAAGGAATTCCTCTTCTATAATGATGTTTCCTCTTTTTTGGCATTCTGACTGATTTCTTTTTTCTGAACTTTGAAGTAGAATGCAGAATAATAGAAATGCTGCAAATAAATTATCATATCAGTATTTTGAGTGAAATACTTGGCCATGGGAGAATTGAATATTAAGCATGCCACAAATGTTGTTCTTGGTAACTTTTTGATCTTCAATTCTTCTTGTCTCTGACCCATCCTGGAGGAAAACAAAAATGCTCAATTCTGGAGCATCAAATCAACATCATCTAAATTATATTGCATTAATTCACTAGAATCAAGACTTGAAGAATAGTTAGCTACCATATTATTCTTATCATGAAATCATATCTCATGCACAAAGTCTATCAAATATTGAAGTTAGATATACATGTATTATTCATTGTTTCTGTTCCACCCTCTCTTGGCTTGTTCCCTCCACTGTATGAGAAAGAATATTGCATATCTTTTATCCAATACTTGATCACAATTATCATTCTTTTTCTTTCATGTCACAGTTTTCAGAGTCTTCTCATAGACCTAGTCATTTCCACAAAATCCATCACTTGCATTTGTGGAAAATCTTACTAAATTGCCACCCCATTAAGAGGTCTACTATATACACGCTTTGAACAAATATCATAGAGTTTTTCACTGCTGAATTTCCTTTGCGCTTGATTCTTTTGTCTGCAAAAGTCAATGAGAGATGACAGAATTTCTTGATAAGCCTGAAGTAATGGGTCCCATCCATTCTTAATCTTGTTCATAACCAAAGGCTTCTGTTCAATTACAACCATTACAACCAGAACACCACTTACACAGTGCTCCAATGACCTCACCATTTGAATTGTAGGTGTTATAAATTTGTCAGAAACATCAGTGCTGAACCTGAGAAGTGGCACACAAACAAGTGTGATATTGCCAAAGAAAACACCCATACAGAGCATTGTGTGCAACTGGCCACCCCACGGACAATCAGGAAGGTACCACCACATGGTTTGCTATTGAACAAGAACAACAGCACGTATGCTCTTGATGTAGATGGAGGTCTGGGATGTTGAATATGTTGTTCAAGAGGCAAGAGAAGTGGTGATGATTGAGTTGAAGGAATATATTGTTTTTGTGGAGGTGGGGGATTATAAAATGTTTATGAAAGTATTGATGTGGCACTGAATTGGGAGACACTGCAATGGACATGTGATAGCAGAGGTGTTTCAGTGTGGACCCTCCATCTGGTTTCACTAAAGGAGGAGCATGTAGTGGAAGGAGAGTTGGAATGGCCACTTTACAATCAATGCTCAAACTTTTGGTGCAACAAAAAAATATCAGCAGACAACAAAAAACAATGGGCACCACAGCTCTGATATCTTTCACAAGACAGCAAGACAGACAACTTTCAACTTTGGCAATAAGTATCACCAGATAAAGTTGTCAGATATTGTGAATAATATTTTGAGGGTCTTTTCATTGATCGTCCAAGGTAGTCACCTGTTGTCGTAAGGGTAATAGAGGGGTTGTATTTTTGTTGTCACTTAGGTCATCAAGTGTCACCAGCAGTAGTCACATTGGTTGTCACACAAGATTGGCCAAGTTGTCACTTAGGATTGTTAGTCATCTTTGTCGTCACCATGTTGTCCTTTTCGTCACTTGGTCGCAATCAGTTATTTGCTGAAGTAATCAATGTCGTCACATGGGTCATCAGCAACATCATGAAGGTAATTCATCACAAGGTCTTCACAAGTCCTAATGTTGGTTGTCAAAGTTTCTTCACCACTAGTCACCAGGGTTGTCGTAAATTCTGGCGGAATTCCTGCGGAATTCCTCGTTATTCGTTACTACAGAATATTTGGTAATTTTGACAGTAAGGTGATTACTTTGATAGTGAGATTACTGTGAAAGAATTACTTAAGTACTTTTTACAATACCTAAGGAGTGTGACACTGTGATGTCACAAAATAAGACTCATTTTGACAAAATTTACCGTGATATTACAAGAACCTGCAGTAATTACTGCAGGAATCCCGGTTTGTTACTCGACACTGTGTTTTTGAGACAGTAACCAAAGTCGGCATTTACAGCCTAGGTCACATGAGTCTCGAGCTTGCCTAAGTTATCACTGTCGCCACTTTGGCTTGCCGGAAACTTCCATGTGGCAAAGTTGCCTGTCTTGCAGGGCACAAGAGATGAAAACCTTGGGTTGACCAAAAAAGATTAGCACTAGCTCCTTTGTTACAAAAATGATTACGAAGGATCTCTATCATGGATAGATTGGGTTGAGGTTAATCCACAGAGGAATTCGTATAAAACGATACGGTACTTAATTCTATCCCGAACTTCATTTTTTGCGATCTTCAGCTACAGTACTGTATTGTACAGTACCATACCATACAGTACGACACCATACCATGTAATATCATGTAATGTTAACCGCCTCTTCTACACTTCAATTCGATGAACCTTCACTGTGTACTATCACGGAAAAGCATGACTGCTTCAAAATCTATTGCTCTTCGAGCATATCACGCCCCAGACGGACGCTGCATCCACTACGCCGCAGCATGTCTCCGCAAAGAAGCAGGTGCATCGATCGGCGCAACGTTCGTCAATGTCGATGCCGATGTCATCGGACGCGTCAACACTTGCTGGGTCATATTTTATCCTGCTGGACCAAACCGCCGTCTATTGGAGCTAATTCTTGCTCGATACGCACCCAACTTTGATTGCGACAAGGATGTGTTGTTCCTCTGTATCAATCGACCGGGAAAGGGCGGGACATCGGGCAGCCATTCCATATCTAACGACGAGGATGTGTCGCCTGAGCAACAGCATGTAAACACGACCTGTCAAGACGTTGTCACCATTTTGGATTATTATCAAATACCCAAGACATCCTTGTTCTACATGTGTGCCGGTTCGACGTTCTGTTATTCGTTTGCCGCGAGGTATTCGGATCGATCCACTGGATGTATTATCGGTGTCTCCTCGTGGATATTGCGCTCTTGCCCATCGCAGGCGGAAGAGAAAAGAAGTGAAGATCATGCTGAATTGCCTCCAATACATTCCTTTACGCACAGAATGGCTATGAATGGACTATTTGGACCAAAGTGGTTTGTTTCCAATCTCGCTAGTGGCAGTATGTCCAACGTACATGGTTTGTTTGGTCTGCTTCCTCCAACATTTATTGTGAACCACTTCAAGAAAACTCTCTCACTCCATGAAAGAAATGATTTTGATGAACATTACTCAGACAGAGGTGGTGTAGGGCTTATCGAAGACTTAATGTGGATGAATCAGGACGGATCGGATGGAGAAGGCAGCTTATTCGTTAACTCAAAGGATGTCAACATTACAAATACTGCCACCAACACTTATGATGGCAATGCCAAGGATATTTCAGTGTGCTTGACTACTCAAGAAGAACTCGGCTTAGTTTATGATACAAGTATGCCTACTCAAAGGCAAGTGCTGCTATGGCATGGCACAAAGGATCATATGATTTCAGTGGCGGGGGCAGAGTACTTGGCATCACAAATACCACATGCTACTCTCAACAAAGTGACTGAAGGTACACACCAGGGTACAATGTTTTTCTTCCCTGACAGTGTGATGATTGCATTAAATTCTATATCTAGTGAAGTTTAATCCACCCGAATCAAGTTTAATCCAGTCTTATGTTGTCATGATGAATTCATTGTTGTTGGGAACAACTTATGTTCATATCTGTCTCAATTGTCTGTTTCACAATGCAAACACTGTAGTAGTTTCTATGTTCAGACAAGATTTTATATCTCTTGTAGGCCATTATACCAACTCCTACAGACAACATTTTTGATTGTCGTCTCCTTTTATATGAACGTGTTTAGGCCTATTGCCCCACTAAAGTTCTTTTATGAAACAATTTATCAGATAGAGTCTGTAGGCATGGTACAATACTATGAATAACTTCACTGTTGTATTTGAAGGGAGTCAAGATACAACAAGCAGAGGATGCACCAAAAATGATAAATCATCTTTCTGAGGGATTCAGAGTCTGAGGATCATGCCCTGGGATAAAGGTACAATGACCACCAAGGCTGGTGATTTCACCGCCCCTATTTCTGAGCCGATACATGTTTACATGAGTGTTTGCATTTTGGCATGAAACACAGTTTACATCAGGTTGCCTATGATGACCACATTTGATAACAAGAGGTGCCCAGGTGCCATAAGATGTTGTGCCAAAGTGGGGAACTCTGGCCAGCCAACAGTTTGGCCATCATGGAAGAATTTGTCCAGGAAGCCTCTGATGTTCCCATTAGCACATCCTTGAGGCAAAGTCATCAAAGGGGCCCATAGTTGGTCCAGTGGTCAGTGGAAGGCCTCATTGATGATGGTTCTGTTATCAGATTGGAGTTCAAAAATCTCAACACCGAACCAATAGAGCTCAAGCATCCAGGTCCAGGTCAAGACCCTATGTCCTAGGAGGCTACATTCTTGTCAAGATGCAAGCAGGTAGCCTGAAAATTGATGATGGTTCTGTTGCCAGTTTGGAGTTCAAAGATCTCAACACTGAACCAATAGAACTCAAGCCTCCAGGTCCAGGCCAAGACCTATTGTCCCGGGGGGCTGCATGCTTGTCAAGATGAAAGCAGGTAGCCTGAACAGCCAAGCAAGTGCATGGTCTCCGAGACAGTGCGGGAGGCTTGGGTACAGGCAGCCTTTTGAAAGAGCTTGCTGCCAGGATTGAATGTCTGGAAGAGAGCTCCAAGAGAAGAGAGCATTCAGTGGGGGCATCCCTGCTGTCTTAGATGGATGATTTGGACAGCACTCACCAAGAAACCGAGTTTCTCAGGAGGTGCAGCACTGGCTTGACAAGTAGCCAACCTGTCAGAGACTCTAGTCACCCATCTTGTCACAATCATGAAAGGGAAACTCCAGCTCTCTCACTTTGTCACTTAGGAGCATCTTGACAACATATGCTTCAGGGCATCAGATGGTCCAATGACCAGTTGCACTTGTGGCATGATCTTTCACAACAAATATCCACTCTTGAGGCAGTAGTTTTCTTGCCCATGGCATTGGTGAGCAAGGCGTCTGACCAGATAAAGAAGCTGGAGGCTGCTCATAGTGACATGGCCATTGAAATATGAGGGGTGATTTTGAAGAATGAGGACAAGACTGAGGCTTGGGTCAGAAGCATGGGGAAACGGGAAGCCCATCACATTGCCATGGATGTCATTTCATTGTTTCCTGCTCACAGATCCCAAGCACAAGACTGTGGGCCAGGGACTCTAGTGGACGGTGGCAACCATGAAAGCTTAGTTTGCCTCAATCTACATAGCCAGCATCCAGCATAGACATATCAAACGACAGGAAAACCCCCCATAGGTCATCAAGATGTCAGACAAGATTGAGGCACCGCTTAATGATGGCATAGTTTGCGTCCCAGGCTTCTCTGCACATTTGATATTCCAGGGCAAATATAACAAGGGAACCAGTCAGTGGATTAAACAAACCATCACTTAGGTGAGCAGGAGCCTACAGATGGGAATGAAGTGATATTTCCCTGCAAGAACTTATCTGCAGCCTATTGCAGTGTTATCTGCCCTCCTATAGTTCTTTGGAGACCAAGACCATGGCTAGTGGATGCTCAGTCCCCACTCTTCAATCATATCAATGGCTGAGGCATGCCAGCCAGGGAGGCTTGGTTTCAGAATCCAGATTTGTACTCTACAGTATCTACCTCTTCAGATCTCCAAACTCAGAGGCCTTGGTAGGCTTCAAGATTTGGTGCTTGCTGTTGTCAACAATTAGGTTGACACAATGAGACATTGGTGATCCTTGTTCTGCAGCACTCAGGATGGAGGGCAAGGGGCTCTTTGATGCTCTGCTAAGGTTGAGGGAGATGGGAAAAATCCATGCAAGTGATATTACCAGCTGAAGCTGAAGTGGCTGACGGAAAAGAATTCATCCCTGCAGTGACCTTCTCCCTTGTTGTTGCTGTTGCCAAGGAACAGGCTGGAAGATGGGCTTCCAGATCAAAGAAAGGGACTTTTTGTAAACGACAAAGGATTTAAGAGGACTGCCCACGCAGAGCCCTTGCAGAGGGAGGGGCTGGCTGTGAATGCAAGGCAACATGTGGGCAGAAAACATCAGGGTACTGTGAGAGTAAGGATAGTAGGGAACAAGTCCGATGACTGGGTGGAAGTGGCTCTCTGCTCTCTGGTTGGAGGCAAAAGATGATGTAACAATTGTTACTAACATGGGTTATCACTGTTAGTATGTAATCTCACGGGTATTGAATGAATGGAGCCAACCAAGGGGTGTTGATCATTTGATCATGGGCTGTTTGAGGGAGTTACCCTGTCCACTATACATAACAAAGAAGTGACTGACATTGTCAAGGACTTATTTGGGTGATTGCTGAGCATTGAGGCACTCTTTGCTCTACCTGGCAACCTTCTTCAACAGAGGGTACCAAGGCTCCTCCCACAGCTGATGGGATTCTATCAGAAGTGGCTTTCCAGGCCAACACAGACATTGGGGGAATGACTTCCTCTCACTGGAACTTTATGCACATCACCTGGACAGGCAACCCAATCTTTTTTGAACAATAATGACAAGCAAACCGTTTGATCAGCCCTTCGGCCCTCCCCAAACCACACAAAGAGAGGGCAAAGCAGACTGGGCTCAACACTGCAAACAAAAAACACCGGTAGCCTTCGGGTACACTCTCAAAATGTCAGAGTGTACAGGGAGGTTACTGGAAGTCCGAAGAGTGTACGGGTGGGTTACCAGTTTTTTCCCTATTGTTTAATCCACAGATACATTTATCACGCTAAGCTGTTAAGCAAAAAAATCTTTGGAGTGGTTGTGTGTTTCATGACTCACATTTTGCGAATCACGAGTTACAAACAGGAAGATCACTTGTTGGGTCTAGTTTTGGTGTCAATTCTAGGCTTGATCTTTTTGGTCCTATTTCTATTTTCAAATCGGTTTGTTTTATATATATGTTCTGTCATTTTTTTAAACACACTTGATGTAGGAATTGAATATGAATGTTAAGACTTCTTGTCCCACGAGTATGCCATTTACTGACTATCAGAAGTGACTGCACCAAAAAATGAGAACACAAGAATAACACATAGGGCAGAAATTTGGTAACGTGTGGCTACATAATTGGTACTAATTCCTTTGTATCATTGTACCTCATTCTTGCTCGACATTATTGCCTACAGCATTGGTATGATGCAATACCGTACCATACTACAACAAAGGTGCTTGAACCAGCAGCAACTGTAGGGGGGTGCCCTCTCACTGCTTTCACATCACCTCTATTTTTTTCAATTACATTGATACCCCACCAGCCCATCATGGGAACGGCCAAAATTAAGTCCACAGACTGAGTTTGGGATCCCGTCTGGCACCGCCGTGTTGCCAACAACAATTGGCAGCGGCGGCTCAATTTTTATGGTGAGTTCTAATGACCTCGTCTTTTTTCCAATATTCAACTCAGTGCACATCTATTTTTTTTTCAATGAAATATTTACAGGTGTACCAATGGAATGGCCGAAACTCAGCCCACAGACTGAGTTAGCCCTCCCACCTGGCACAGCTGTGTAGCCAAGAACAATTGGCAATGGCGTGTCAATTTTTAAAGGTGAGCTATGATGAACTCACCCTTTTTTCATTATTATACTCACCACACGTCGATTTGTTTCAATGAAATATTTACAGGCCTACTGGCGAAATTGCCAAAACACAGCCCACAGACTGAGTTAGTTTATCCGCCTGGCCCCGCCATCTATCCAACCACAATTGGCGGCGGCGGGTATATTTATAGGGTGAGTTATGATAAACTCAATCATTTCTACAAAGTTTTACTCACCACGTGTCATTTTTTTCAATGAAATATTTCTAGGTGTACCATGGAATGGCCGAAACTCAGGCCACAGACTGAGTTAGCCGTCCCGCCTGGCATCGCCATGTAGCCAAGAACAATTGGCAGTGGCATGTCAATATTTTTAGGTGAGTGATGATGAACTTGCCCTTTTTTATTATTATACTCAACACATGTCATTTTTTTTCAATGACATATTTACAGGCCTACTGGCGAAATCGCCAAAACACAGCCCACAGACTGAGTTAGTCTACCCGCCTGGCCCCGTCATCTAGCCAACCACAATTGGCAGCGGCGGGTATATTTATAGGGTGAGTTATGATGAATTCAACCATTTCTAACAAGTAATACTCACCATGTGTCATTTTTTTCAATGAAATATTTACAGGCCTACTGGCAAAATCGCCAAAACTCAGCCCACAGACTGAGTTAGTCTACCCGCCTGGCCCCGTCATCTAGCCAACCACAATTGGCAGCGGCAGGTATATTTATGGGGTGAGTCATGATAAACTCAATCATTTCTACAAAGTTTTACTCACCACACATCAATTTTTTTCAATGAAATATTTCTAGGTGTACCATGGAATGTCTGAAACTCAGGCCACAAACTGAGTTAGCCCTCCCTCCTGGCACGACCAAGTAGCCAAGAACAATTGGTAGCAGCGGGTATAATTTCGGGATGAGTGATGATGAACTCGCCCTTTTTTCACTGTATTTTACACAGCATACTTCAGTTTTTTTTAATTCATTTACTACAGGCCTACTGGCAAAATGGCTGAAACTCAGCCCACAGACTGAGTTTGGTGTCCCCCCTTGCATGGCTGTTTAGCCAACAACAATTGGCAGCGGCGGGTATACTGATAGGGTGATCACTACGAACTCAATAATTTTTACACTTGTTTTGACTGCATCTAATTTTCAATTTATTTACTTTCAGGCCAGCCAGCGGAACGGCCAAAACTCAGCCCACAGACTGAGTTTGGCATCCCGCCTGGCACTGCCGTGTAGCCAACAACAATTGGCAGCAGCATGTACATTTTAAAGGTGAGTTATGATGAAATCAAACTATTTTACAATTGTTTTGATTTCAGCTTAGTTTCAATTAAATAATTAATTTTCTTCTACCTTGGTGCAGATCGTCCATAGTATCGTTTTTTAGCTTGTGGCTTAAATTGTGGCATGTGTGGCATTTTGGTGGGCTTGGGATGGTGGGCGATGTGAGGGGCTGGCCCAGCATTTATATGATATAGTATGTTTAATTTTATTAGTAAAGATAAATTGCACATACTCCTCTCAATGTTAATGTTACTGTAGTCCAACATTATATCAGACCCGGTAGCCCTCCCGTATGCTCTGTTAGCCCTCATGTACGTTCCGTTAACCCACCCTCCTGTACACTTCCAGTGGCCCTCCCGTACTCCGGTAACTCACCTGTACACTTCCGGTATGCCATCGGTAAACATTTTTTAGCTACTAAGTAATGCAGTTATAGCAACTACTTCAATTAATATTGATTATAAGTCTTCCTGAGAAGTCTGTTTTCCTGTAAAAATACCAATTCCTATCGTAAGTAGAAATAAATCGGAAGCCTGGTTTGGGTCTCAAATTTCCGGTAACCCACCGGTAGACTTAGGTAACCCTCTGGTACACTAGTGTACCAGAGTGTTACAGAAGTGTACAGGGAGGTTGGTGGAAGATACAATTCCATGGGGCTCCGGAAACCTCCCTGTACACTTGAGTGTATGGGGAGGTTACTGGTGTTTTTTGTTTGCAGTGAAAGTCAAACCAGCATTGGAATTGACAGATCAACCAGGAATAATTATGTTACAACAAACCAGCATCACTCTTGGGCCAAGTCTTTGCACTCAAAATTAGACAGCAAGAAAATCAGTCTTTGCGCTGAACGTCACACAATCACAACTATTTTGTGGGCACTATGGCAATGTATAAAGATATATTACTTCAAAACAAGGGAATACGTAAAGATATAACGATCCTCAAGCGTGACATAGGAATTAAATATTATTTTGAGAAGTTCTCTCAAAACAA
>JABMIG010000110.1:377735-481144 GCA_013187285.1 Cyclotella cryptica
GGATGCAAAAAACTCTTCTGTCAACTGTGGACATAACAATCAACAGTTTAGAAGAAAGAGAGTGTTGGGTCACAATCTTTCAAGCGGGTCAAACAAGTAACTGGGGCGGGAGCATAATTTGGGTCAAATAGAAAGTGGGCAGCGCTTGGATGCAAAAACACATATGAGACATGACATGACAGGCTGGTGGCAGGAAAGGTTGTTTTGCCTCCATTGGAATTCACAATATGAATTAGTTAAGAATAGTAACATAACAATCAACTAATGAAAATGGCATAAAATATACTTCTAAGAAATTTAATAGATTTATCTCGTTAAAGCACCTTATTCTTGAACAAATCATTCCACTATCATAGCACTGTTTTTACATCATTTTGCTTCTTTCTTTCCTCATTGGCCGAGCTGTGCATGTTTAGTGTTGTAAAGTTTGAACAACAAAGTAAGTGAGATGTGTGTGATATGAATCTACAATCACACAAGATAATATGAATAAAGTTGATAGCTAATTATAATAAAACAACACTCTGATCATGCAACATAATTTTATTTCAAACAATTTAATAGTCTGTTGAATTCAATTCTAATTTACAATTAGTTTGGGTATTGATTGGTGTGGATCATGTTTTAAAACAATTTTGCTTCTTTCTCCCCTCACTGGCAAGCTGAAGATGCATTTTAGCGTTGAACAGTATAAACAGCAACGTAAGTGAGATTTGTCTGACATTATTCTACAATCAACCAAAGTATTATGAATGAAGTTGTGAGTATGACACATAATTGCACTTCAAACCATTAAGTAGTCAATTATAATTTACAATTAAGTTGAGTATTGGTAGGTGACGGATCACTTTTTACATCATTTTGTTTTGTCTTCTAGTTGATTATCTGAAGATGTATTTTGGTGTTTCACAGTTTAAACAACAAAGTAAGTGAGATTTGTCTGACATTATTCTACAATCAGCCAAGATAATAGAATAATAGACATGGATTTTCTAGCCAATTAAAATAAAGCCGCCAATTCTGAGTATGAATCATAATTATATTTCAAGCAAATAAATAGGGTGATGTGGTCAATTATGATTTACAAATAAGATGTTTGTTGGTAGGCAATAAGTAATGTTATTCATGGACTAATAGTTGAGTGTTGATTTTCCTCACAAGTAAAGTGCAAAGGACACTGATATATAAATGTTATCCTCTTGAACAAAGGAGAGGGTGAACAGATCAAGGGAAAATTAAAATTGGCAACAAGAACCCGCTGCTTTACAGGGTTTTATGCACAGTTGTTATGGTAATAGCCACTTGTTGACCCCCAATAAAAAGACGACACCTTCTTTCACATTGACATCCTGTCAAGTCAAAGGCTGTACTGCGTTCCAGAAAAAGATGTGTATACCCTTAGTGGGTTCATGTATTGTCAGGGAAGCTTAATCAGGTCGTCTATAAATATATACTATCATTGATTTTCCTTACAAGTAAAGTGCAACGGACACTGCTCTATACATGGTATCCTCTTGAACAAAGGAGAGGGGGAGCAGATAAAGGGAAAGTAAAATTGGCAACAAGAACCCGCTGCTTTACAGGTTTTTATGCACAGCTGTATATGTTAATGGTCACTTGTTGAACCCCAATAAAAAGAAGATATCTTGCACATTGACATCCTGTCAAATCAAAGACTGTACTGCATTCCACAACAACATATGTAAACCCTTAGTGGGTTCATGTACTGCCAGGGGAGCTTAATAAGGTGGTCTATAAATATATACTATCATTACTCCTTGTTTGATTTTGCAGAAAAGAGTATAGAAACCTTACTGCCAAAGCTTAATATGTACTTTAACAAGGTAAAACGTCAATCATTGTGCCCACATCAAGAACAATCCAGCTTCAATGTGCTTTTGTTGTCTAGAAGGGTATACATGACCATATACACGTGACAGGGGGTATTTTATGCTGAAAACGGCAAAAAAAAACTAAAAAAACACAACAAAGCTGAAACAACCACAGGAAACTAGGCACAAATCCACACCATTAGTGATGTCAGTAAATCTACACATTCAAAATGGCCATAGAATGTGTTAGACCAAGAAAAATCTTTCATATCATAATCCCAAAACAGTGTTTCTAGGTAGTCACTAGTCTAGTCACTAGTAGAAAATAAATGAAAATCACCGTATCTCAAAAATGAGGAGCTTCCTGGGAGATTTTGTTGTTGAAATTTTATATTTGACATGAGAAAGTATGTACCTAAAGGTTTCTAACATCAAAACAACATTTGGAAAAAAATTATTTTTTGTGAAAATCTCATTACCCCCTATCTTTCGAGTTTCGTTATGAGGCTGTGTTGAAATGAATTGCCGCAGTTCATGTCATATGAATTTTCTTGTTTTCTATAGGATTTTACTTTGTGGAATGGACACAATTTCACGGCATCTGTCCTGACTTCTCTGATTGAAATTTATTCATCAGCTTGATGCTATTAAGTTGTTTTGTCTTTTATCTGTTAACTCCCGATCACCTCAAAAACAGGTTATTTCAACGACATCACAGAAATCATGAAATCTTTCCCCAAAACATGCCAACTATTTCTCATATCCGCCACCCTCTCACCAGATTTGAACAAGTTGAAGCACGTTGTGTTGCATTCACCTGTGATCTTAAAGTTTGAACAAGATGATGAGAGAGCTCACAGAGGAGTGCATGTTTGATGCAGTATTGTTTTGATCTGCCGACTAAAGACAAATTTTTGGAGTTGTTACAATTATAAAACAAATCAACATCTATCTTTGAGTCAACGTCCCAGAATTGCTGACTCACAAAATGGGCAGTCAGTCAATATAATAACTGTGATGATTTCTGAGTTTCAAAAATACAATCAACGTTTGGCAAGAAACACCCTAAATGATGCATCAAATGATTGATTATTAATTATTATCAACAACATAAAATACACCAACTTCTGTTGTGGATAAAAATAAACAATAGTTGCAAGTTGCATGATAATAGTCTACAGAGATATGTGTCAACACAATACTAAATTTTCCCACATTCGACCCATTTTTTTTCATCCTCACATAATCAAAATTATCATACAGTATCGACAAAAGGCGCCGTATCTCCACAAGTTGCTGTACGACATGCAACCCCTCGGGTATATCTTACCCCCTCTCCTCCTCCTCCCCCTCATGACTCTCTCCACTACCTCCTGTCCAAATCCTCACCTGACCACAAATCATAGTAACCAACTTCTCTCCTCTCCCTCCCCTCCCTAGTATTCATCGTAAACAAATTCATTCGACTCGCGGAAAAATCCGCCTGAGCATCCTCCCATGCCTCCTCATACTTGTCGTGAAATTTAATCCATCGGATCAACTTGAAAAATGCCTCTTGTTATGCATGTACGTGGGAATAGGTAGGGGGTGCATCATACCTCTTGCTTCTTTTTCCTCCTCTGGAGGCATTCCTCCCATAAAAGGCAAATGATTTCCCGTATTGCTCATGTGAGGAGGTGGAGGAGGAGAGATCCGCCTTCAATTCAATCCCCAATTCATACAAAAAATGATCCAAGAGGGTCCATTCCTCTGGACCCTTTTTCCTACTCTTGCTCCCAAACCAATTCGTCCCCTCATCATTGTTGTCGTACTGCATTGTCCCCAATTCCTCCTCTGAAACACCTTCATACTCCAATCCCGCCATGGTCAACAACCGTCTCAACTCTCTCTCGGTGTGTTGTTTCAATGTCCTTCCCGCAAGACTGGCCTTGCTGTTCCCCTCCTCGTTCTTGTCACGGTGGTGGCGGTGGCCATGAGCGCAAGGACGAACATGATCCCAACATTCTCGAGGAAATTCAAGTATGATGGAACACATCGTCCATTCACTTCCTCCTCCGCCGTTTCCCACATCTTGGTTTGACTTGTAAATTTTTGCCATGAGTGGTGGGACCGGGGAGGAGGAATTCAATGGCGTATTGTTCGTACAGTTTGGGAAGTGGTGGTGCTGCGGTGGTAGAAGTGGTGGAAGTGCCACAACATTGATGGATCCATTCATCACACGTGTCAATGAGTCCATTGAGAGTTTGTACGGCTTGAAGATTGACTTGTTTGGAGGTGGGGGAGGTGCGTTTTTTGGTGGTGCCGTTATGGGTGGTGTCAGTATCATTGTTGTGAGACATGGCATCAGGTTGACAGGTGAGGAGGAAGGGTTGACTGAGTTTCAGGAGGGAGGATTTAGAGGAGAAGGAGAAGGAGGAGGAGGGGAGGAGAAGTGATGGGGTTGGATTTTCTGGATGTTGACGGTGCAAGGTCTTGTGATGGATGCTCTGGTTGTGGTCTGTAGACACAGTTTGGTTGCAAATGCATTGGAATGGCAAAAGGAATTGGTGGGGATTGGGCATGGAATGAATGGCGGTGACACTCTTTGGCAGGATGGCATGCAACGTTTGCCAGCGACAACATGGTCGGATGTCTGGTCGAGTGAGCAGCACGGAGCACCGAAGTGGGATCCCAACAACTTGGAAGTGCCATTAAGATGCTGTGATGGCAATAATGAAAGGCAGACCGAGGAGAGCAGTTGAGTGATCATGACTGCGTGTTTCATTAAAACAGTGTCGGATACAGAGAAATGGATGGACTAGGAATGGTACAGTCATTTGGGACCCACCCACAAGAACACGCTACGAAATGGAATCATGGCAGCAATAATATTACATGACGTTACATTGTCCCTTCGTTATGGAGGATGCCAAGTCACACAATAACCTGTGGTGATGCCAGTTTGCTACCTCTTGTAGCCCATGGAAAGAAGGAGAAAGAAGCTTAGAGTTGTCAGTCAGGGTAGTCACCAGGTCGTAATTGACAACTTTGGTGGTCGTCACATGGTCGTAACTGACGACTTTGGTGGTTGTAACTTGGTCATAAGTGACAACTTTGGTGGTTGTAACTTGGTCCGACTTTGGTTGTTGTAACATGGTCGTCAGTTAGGTTTCGGGTGGTTGTAACATGGTCGTCAGTTAGGACTCCAGTGGTTGTAACATGGTCGTCAGTTACGACTCTGGTGGTTGTAACTTGATCGTAACTTACAACATTTTGACAACTCACTGGTCGTCACGTGGTCTTGAGAGGGTTACTAAACAGCTCTGACGTCCCAGAACGCCACATCTCCCTGGCGTCCCAGTTTCGATTTACATAAGCCTTTCCTCAAAAATCGAATGTGGGACCCCACGACATGGACCAGAAAATGACTCCACTCCGACTGTTCCATGTCACGGGATCCCAGGTTCTGCCAACATCAGCACTTTTAAGATCTCTAAAGGTAATGAGGTATTATTCTACCTCTGTAAATACCTAAGGTATGGCATGCACCTCAGGGAAATAAGTATCTCATAAATAAGCCAAGAGAAAACATAACGAGAAAAGATACTTTTAAGGTCAACAAAATCGGCAAGACTGGCGGGAGATTCAAAAAATAAAAATTTGAATACTTTATTGGTATTACCACTCATACAGTATGAAATATAAGCTAACTCCCTTGTGAGTGCTGATATTCCGAATCTTCCAGGCCGAGAGGGGAGGCAGGATCTGCATTTTTAGGGCGAAACTCAATAGGAGAGGGGCATGAAAAAAGGCACTGGGATCCCAGGTGGACGTGGCCTTCTGGGACATCAGAGCTGTTTAGTAACCCTCTGAGTCGTCACTTTCATTGTCCGAGTCGTCACAATGTCGTCAGTTTCAGTCGCGCAAGTCGCCAGAGTTTTTGAGTCGTCACTTCGCCAAAATTTTTTCGCAAAAATGTCCGATTTTTTTTCAAGTTGGGTGTCTTGCAGTCAGACTTCGTTCACATAAATATGTGTGGAAAGTAATATAATATGTAAAGGTACCATGTGAAAGATGGCATCTCGAACCTTTTAATTCTTTTAATGCTTATTTTAGATCTATTTCGGTTGGTGACTCAACTAGGTAAATTAACCCGATTCAGGTTAATCTACCCTATTAGTTAAGCCATGTTTTCAACTTGTAAACCAAGTTCTCTTACAAGAACCAATAATGATTCGTGTAGAGCACTATTTCAAGAAGCCTTTCCAGAATTGTGGCGGTAGAATGACCGAAGGGTGAAGAGCAATTGCATTGCCCAAATCCACCCTTCAGTCTGTTGGCATGAAAATTGCTCACTTTTTTTCATCACCAATATCGTTGGTACCCTCTCCGTACCATTTCTACGTATTCCTGTAGTGAAAAAAACATCACATCAACATCATCGCCACCTCCCCATGCCTCAACGCAAGAAGATCCTTGGTGCCAATGCAGTTTGCTCAGTCCTTCTGAGCTACCTCCGTCCATCTGCCAAGATTGGCGAGTTGTTTCCAAACAGGATTGCTGCGCAGCGTATGGATGATTTGGTTGCTGTCCAAACAGACAACGTGACACGTTCTGGAAACACTTTTCTGGCTGTCTTTTTTTTATCAGAATCAATCCCTGGTGTCGAGTTTCACGCTTTGAAACGCTACGTGAAAGTCGTGTAGGAAGGCCCTCGAGAACACTTCTGGAACGTCAAAACCCACCAAACTTGCCCACTCATGCCATCGTGAATTCTCGTCCTGGCAAAAACCCGGAAGGTGACACTATCGAAGATTACACTTTCACTCATAAGGGTGATCTTTGTGAAGACATCACACAAGTTCGTTCGCAAGGTCTCGAAGTCGACGATGACAACGAGCCTGCACCAGAGAATGTACTTACCACAAACCTCTCTGTCGATCCAACAACTGGCCTCTTCCAAGGCCAGCGCTTTCATTGGAATGGAGCTTGTCAACGAAAGCTTCTGACAAACCCAAAACTCCCTGCCACTTTCAACAACTGGTCTCCAACATACAAGACCATGTATGAGATGTGGTGCATGTTCTTCCCACTCTCCTGGCTTGTTGACGTGTGTCTTGAAAACACGTCCAAATCTCTTGTGGATGCAGGTCATACTCCCACAAACCTTGGTGAGTTGACTAGGCTTTTAGGCCTCTGGTTTCTCATGGCCAGTGTTGTTGGATTTTCACGTTGAGATTTCTTCTCGAGCAGCGAATACCACGAGACCAATGCACCATGCCCATACCGCCTTTCAAAGTTCATGACTTTGAGGAGGTTCGAGCTAATTTTGGAGCATCTTCAGCTTTCCTTCCCTAATCCTCCGACCTACCGTGATAAGTTCTGGGAGGTTCGTGATATGATTCAAGAGTGGAGGAATAATATGTCTGCTTTCTTTCATCCATCTTGGATTATTTGCTTGGATGAATCTATGTCTATCTGGACTTCTAGATGGACATGTCCTGGTTGGGTATTCTATCCAAGGAAGCCGCATCCTTTCGGTAATGAATACCACACCATCTGCTGTGGTGAGACAGGAATCCTCTTCGACTTCGAGTTGGTTGAAGGGAAGGACCGCTCGCGTGAGCTCGGAGATCATGAGTTTCAGTCTGAAGGTAAGACTGGCGGATTGTTGCTTCGTTTGACGAAGTCGATACACAACAGTGCTCGTTATGTTGTGCTTGATTCGGGGTTCTGTGTCTTGTCTGCCCTGATTGCCTTGCAAAAGATGGGTGTCTTTGCCAGCGCTTTGATTAAGAAGCGTTGTTTCTGGCCAAAGTACATTGCCGGAGATCAATTGACAATCATCTAGCAGGCAACAATGTGGGTGACGTCACTTCGGTGGAAGTTTACTTGGATGACACAATTTACAATGTTTGGGCAATGAAAGAGCCCAATTATACAATGAAAATTATGGGTACAGCAAGTGGATTATTTGTGACAGATGACAAGGCTCATTCGAGGAAGTGGACAGAGTATGGAATCACCAAGACTGCATTCTTCCACTACCGACGTTGTAGATGACCACAACAATCTAAAGAGACATGGGTAACAACTCGCTGGGCATTGAGAGTTTTGCAGTTTCTTTTGGCAGCCACGGAGGCAAACATGTACCTCTGTATGAGGTAATTATGTGGGATGGAAATGAAAAAATGACTCTCTTGGAGTTTAGGAGGAATTTGGCATGGGATCTCATTAACAATCCTGACATTGTAGTTAAGGAGGAGCCCATGAGAAGGAGCAAGAGGCACCGAGATGAGGAGTCAAATCATGTTATGTTGACGGCACCTCGGCATGCAAAATTTTGGGACGGCGTGAAATGGAACCTTACCAGCAAAAAGGCATACCAACAATACACATGCTCCGTTCCTCGTTGCACCTCCAAAATTCGCACCTACTTTTCTTGTAACCCCTCCAAGTGGGTGTGTGCTTGTCATTGGCGAGCGCACTTTGCTGATATGTTAACTGAACGTGTTTAGGCGAGGGTAGTTTCACCTCTTTTTGAAATGGCCTACTTGTGATTGATATCCCATAATTTTACTAGGTGAACGACTTAACAACCATAGGGTCATAGTGACATTTTTGAATAGAGCTCAAAAAGATCTAAAACAATGACTAACTACGTTTTGATCTAGGAAGGCAACTTCATGTTCAGACAAAGGCTCAAAGACAGGGTAGAATACCCTTTTGGTCCATGTCACGGACCGATGTATGAGGCAAAACCGAATTCATTACAGCATGTCAAGCACCCCACAGCCGGATCCGTCAACAGATTACTACTCCGTAGCCCTCATCGGATCCTCCGGCGGAGGCACCGCAACACTAGGGCATACCAACCCCATCGAATTGTTGACTACGATCCATAATGAATTGATGCGCATCCGCGATGTCGACGACGAATCTAGGACAGCTGTAAAGCCGAAACCGCACAGGAGGAGAGTGTGCCTCGGTCTGTCGCATGCTATTTTTGTTTCCCTTTGTGATGGTGGTGGATTCGATTCGATCGGGGAGGAGGGATGGAATCCGAATGATGATGACATTGATAGAAGATGTGATGTAAAGAAAGATAGAGGACCCCAAGCCGTCCTCTTCACTGTTGGGTTTTCATCCAACGAACCGGCGCAGTGTGTTGACATGGATGAACAATTTCGAGTGCATCTGATGAAAAGAGGTCCACTGTCAAAAATCAATGCCTTGGTTCAAAAGTTAGACAATGCTCTCGCATCCAGGATTCAATGTCAGCATAGTATGCCCATGGAGCGTTCATCACAGAATTATTCCATTCGCGCCATTATTTCATTAAGCTCCAAACCATCTCTTCACCACTCTTTCCTATCCGCTGCCTCTCAAAATGTACTTCCGGTAGCAGGCTCCGGAGGGACAAGTTTAGGCATACTAGCCTCACGATATGATTTGAAAATTGTTGGCAATTCCGGAGGAAGCGTGGCATCCACGACGTTGACCAAGGCGAGAGGATGGGCACGGGGATTGGCGGTCGAGTGGGGGATGGAATACGATGTCAATTACGATTCTAGTGTGTATTCTTCGAAGGAAGATTGTGAGAATGGCGTAGAGAGGAATGATGGCGTGAATGCGCTGCCATCGTTGAAATCCATACTTGAGGCTGCCTTACCTTCGTTTCTGTGTGTTAGTGTGGCTCTTCGTTTGTTGTCACTTTGGTTTGTTGGGGATGCAAGCGAGGAGGAAGGTTCTTGTTCCAATGTGTTAATGCAGAGTCAGCAATCTATAAGAACGCTCGAGTATGCGTTGAGACATTTTGCATTGGGAACAGCATGTTGTGTACTCTCTGCGATGAGTCGGTGCAAAAACGACAGCGCAACACAATCAAGTGGAGATCAAAGCACTCTACTCCTTGCAGCAGTTGTCGCTGGCGTCATTACATCTGCTTCCGCTTCCGTGTCTGCCCATGCCACTGTTTGTGGAGGAGGGAGTGCACTCGCAGGTCTTGTAGCCGGAGCATGTATACCACCAATTATGTCGAGAATATCAGATTTTTGCATCCGATACCATGTTACGGCTACAATGACCAATATTCTTTTGGGTGGCGGGGTTGGCATCGTTGTAGGAATATTTATGCATTTGTCTGGCGCGGCTTACGCATTGGGAATAGCAACTGGTGTTATCAGATGCCTTATGCGTTGGAAGAGAGTAGCTGTGTCAAATGGCAAAGGCATTCAGTCACCAATACACACTATTCTCAGTGCATTGAGTTATCTGCAAGAATATTCGTCGAATATTGCAAAACTCCCTAGAATAGGATTCTTCTATTGCTCGTCCTTCCTCCTACCAACCAGGGTATCTACAGAATTCTTGCCCGTGCCCATTGGAATGGGTTTCCTATACGGTGTCCTATTTGTATATGGTTCAAAAATTGGATTTTACCACTCCATCTTCTTACCACTCATTCTTCTTGAAATGGATTGCAGCAATGATGCAAGTCTTTTTGGTGCAATAGACGAATGCGCATTGGTCATGGTTTGTGCTGGAATATGTGCAGGAAATTTGATTGTCCCTCCTTGTAGTAAAGAGGGCAGAGGTGGAGCAGGCCATAATTCTTTGTCGTGGAAGGCATTAAAAACAAACATTTTGTGCGGGGACTTCATAGAGGCTGCATATCCCTACATGGAAAAGTCCAAATTGATTAATATATCTTCTTATATTGCTGCTGGATTGTCGTGTGAAATTTTGATGCAACGACGAGTTCTTGGGAGTGCTTACCTTCCTTTACCACTTGTGATATGGTTGTCAAATGATAGATTAGGCATCTGCGCTGCAAGTGGGATTGCGTTTGGTGTCTGTTTTATGTCAACAGTTATTTCAAATATGTATATGTGGTAGTTTCATGACAAGATACGTTTTGTATTTGCCATTTTGAGATGAAATAGTTTGATATGTGTTCTATGGCCGATATTGGAACTTTTGTTGAAGCATGCAATCACTCATACCATATGTTGCTTCCAGTGAAAGGTTTGGGTACACAATACTATGAATATTGACTCAAGGCCGTAAAATAAGTGAAAATCAAAGTTTAAGATCGACCCTGAACCCTTTCTTGGGGCTGGCGGCAGCTGCAAGAATTGATAGTAGAGATGTTTGGTAGCCACCAGTACTTAGAAAGATATTAACAGATATAATACAGAATGGTACGAGTGGCAGGAGCATTAACACTAGTGTAGAGATAGATATTGGGGGTTTGCTAAATAATAGCTGGATCACAACTGGTGCAACTGAGAAGGACCAAATTCAGCCAGATCAGATGGGGTTAACCTTATTGAGCACCAATATTAGAATACATTTTTCAATGTGGATTGACTCATGGGGCTGACAATTGTTGCCATGCACAAACTAGTGGATGGATGCAAACTTTGGAATATAATATAACTAATACATGCATTCAAAGAATGCGTCTGGATGCATAGGTTATGTCCATCTGACAAGGAAACCAGCAGGAGGAGTTAATGTGTAATGACTGGCTATGTTATACCAATAATTGACTTAACATGTCAGATAAATTATTTCAATGTGAGATCTTTTGGCAAGTTTGTGTTGTATGATTTTCATGTCAGATATTCGTTAGGAAACTGATTATATTTATTAGTGAATCAGAATATTTCTGGGCTCCATGCACCCTGATACTAATTTAACAAAAATAAATGAAAAGAGCTTCAGTAGCTTCACAAAATGTCATCATCATTGTTGTCATTGTCATCATGATTGTAGAATCACCATGCAACCCAAATCTGATGGCATGCTCTAAGAGCGACTTAACCAAGATGATTTCATTAGCATCTTAACTTGTGAGTTGTACAAATGATATGTTTTGTACACTTGACATGTCCACTACATTTACTTTCATTCATTAAGCAGTCAAAAGGGATTGCTTGATCTTTTTATTCACACACATTGAGATTTATTTTGAATCAGCTGGAGGTCTGTCACCTAACTTCATTCACAATGAATGTATGGATGTCTCCAAGGATTGAGAGAGGTCAATTAGAGCCCGATCAGTTCATGGTGCACAAACTCCATCTTTGACAGAATCATCCTCAGTATTAGCATACAAGCCTTGTATGACAAAAATTATAAATTATTTCATTCTGTAAAACTGTCTCCACAAAGAATGACTCTTCCATGACAATTATTATGTTCATGGGTGTGTTGACAGACATGATCAAATTAAATAGAGAGTTGTATTTTTTATCATCTTGCATACCATTTTCAAATTGATAAAGCTGCAACATTCTGCAAATTGGCTAAGGCTCATTGTACACTTTAAATACTTTCACCTATGCATCAAACACAAGAGAGGCCACAATAGGCTTCCATTCTCATCTCAGTCTAGACCATCATTTTTCTCATATGGAGGCCAAGTCTGCTCTCCACTTGTCACATGTCTTTTATTGGGATGTTCACCATTCCTATATAAAACTAGAACATTTAATGAGGAATCAATCAAAAACAGCATAGCACAGCCCTTGGTGGAGTGTTTTTATTATTCTCAAGAACGAAATGTCTCGTAAAATATCAATAAAACTTGATCACTTTTGTTATATTTGAATCAATATTCAGATGATGCTGCAATCACAGAGACAGGAGATTCACTATCAAGTATCCCACATTACTTGATTTTACATCCCACAATGCAATAGAAACCATTTGTGATATTGCAAGCTATATGCTCAAGTCTAGAATGTAGAGTTTATTTAAGTGATACATTTGAACTAGTACAAAACTTGTATTAAGTTAATCCATCATGAACTGAGTTCTTATATTTTTGTGTTGTCTTGGAAGTTCATACAACTTAGTTGCACTTCTTTCCGAGCAAGACTTGATTCTTTGAATACATGTAAAGGTATGATGTGTTTGCACCAGAATCATGTCTGAATACAAAATTTACATGTTAACATTGCTAACTGTGTGTGATAGAAAAATATCCTTTTACAACAAAAACATTCAAGGTCATAGAACTGGTCATAAGTAGATATACCTGTCATGAGCATGTGTAAGCTATCGATGTTATGTTCATCAAACTGAGGTTATCAAGAGTATGCCCAAGATCTGAAAGCATCACGTCCAATCAAATTTGTTTTTGTATCTTTTCTCTTTGTAGTCATTGTTACAGTCTTGTTTTGGTATGACATTTACCAAATTATTTAATGAAAATAGCTAAGAGTACAAAATTGAAAACAAAGTTTTTGAAGTATAACTGTGAGAGACCGTTCATTTCTTGCAACTCTCAGCTGAGCTTACTTCATGTACAGTTGAATGTTGCCAGTTTCTTGATTAAATTGTGGAGGGTCGCCAATATTCTCAAAAGCAGTCGTGCACATATGTTGCATCTGTGAAAAAAATAACTTTGTCATTTTAACCCTCCACCAGAGTTTCCCCTTAAAGTACCTTAACTTATGCAAGATTCTGCATAAGTTATATTTACAACTTATGCAGAATCTTGAATATGTTAAGACATTTAGAGCGTTAAACTGTGCTATCTAGAAACATATCTTTTCGGTAATGGGGTTCCACACTTGTGATTTGAAAGGCAAGGGAATGGACAGGCACAATATACCGACACCACCGAAAAATCTTGGGAAAGGGAGGGAATGTTCTGCAGCAAGAACAAAGCCAATATGCATAGGAATCATGATGGATGATTGGTTGTTGTCAGATGGCTGTCCGATGGTACATACATTCTTGATCGAAGACAAGATGGCTGTGCTAGACAACAAGATGGCTGCACTAGATGGATGATTGGAATGATCGTAGGTGTTTGGTGGTCTTTAGGGCCAATTTTTTGCAAGGAATTCAGCTGATGCATCAGAACAAACTGAAAGTGACCAGAACATGACAAAACGGGGTCAATTTAGTTACCTTAAGCAGGATTATGCATAAATTTATTAACTTATGTTGAAACCTGCATAAGTTGGTGTTGGAGGGTTAAAGGTTGACAGTTGTTAATCTATCAAACTGTTATGAATTGGTCAGAACCTTTCACCGATCAGTAATCATTTTATTTACCCGACCTTATATTTGATTGATCAATCACTTTGTCATTTTAAAGGTTGGCAGTTGCTGTCAAACATTAATAATTGGTCAGTACCTATGACACATTTTTATATCATTTTTGAAATTTTGACACATGTCATGCTGACCTTCCAGGAATTATAATTTCCTCTCAACTTCAAGGCCACATTGACATGACTGGCTATCATAAGCCCTTGGATTTCTACGATTAGCAGCAAGAAATTTTTGCGGTTCTGAATCAGGAACATTTTCACATCTTTTTTAAGTCTCAGTTTAGTTGTGCTTCTTCTTTTTCAAGCTAACTAATAGATTTATAAACCAATCCCTCACCTCCTCAGGCATGGTACATGCCTCTTCCCAATATTTATTGTTGTCGGCATTTGTCCTATGTCCTTCATCATAGGTCGTATGTCGGACATTGTACATACGTTATCTAGATTCCTCAAGTGGTGGCAGTCGTGTTGGAACTGTACCCTTTTTCATCTTTACTTGAAATTATACTGGTAGATTGCATAAAACAAAGAACAGAGGTGATATCTTGAAACAGATAATGCAATTACCTTTGTGCACTTTGGGATCCAATCTTGCAAGCCAAAGCTACTGGTTTTATAAAAGAGACATAATTTTGTTCCTGTTCTCTTTCAACATATGAACACATTATGCTGCATTTGGGCACACGAACTCCATCTCACTTCTCATGTAAAATCTCATTCTTTTGATGCCTCTATAAGAATTTTATTTTAATGTTCTTCATATTGCTCTCCTCCAATTAAATAAGACAATTGAATTGAACATGAGATGATTTTCTTTCATACACATACATGGTCAACACAAGCATTAACTATTTCCCCATGCCTGTTGGGCCACACAAAGCAGCCGACTAGTCAGGCATGGTATATGTCTCTTTCCAACATTTATTGTTGTCACCGTTCATCACGTGTCGTACATTGTATGTTGTATTATTGTCTTATCTAGATTACTAATGTTGTGGCCGTCCTCTTGGAATGGCATCATTTTTAAGTTTTACCTGAAATCAAATTGGGAGTTCGCATAAAAACTAGGACAGAGGTAATATCTATATATTACAATACAATTACCTAGCAAGGGTTCATTAATGCTTTGTTATTAAGAAGTACCTAGTCACAACTCATTTTTCTCTTTAAGTACCGTACCTACATTTGGCTAATCACGATTCTATTTTCTCTTAAAGTACAATACTTACATACATTTGCAACGATATCAATATTGTGCTCTTCTACTTGCCACGGAGCACATACATAAGTCAATTGAATTGAACATGGGATGATTTTCTTTCATACACATACATGGTCAACACAAGACTTGACTATTACCCCATGTCTTTTGGGCAGCACACAGTGACCAGCTAGTCATGAGCCAACAATGTCTTCGCACTGAGTAGGTGCAATTCAACTTGACCTAATTCACTGGAGATGGATTTGCTGGTAAAGCCACCTGTACGAGCAATATAATCGTCATTGTACTTCTTGTTGTGCAAGACGTGGGCATCAATGTACTGCACTTTGTGGAAACATCCCATTTTTGGTGTGCAGTCAATGTTGTTTGTCTTCATACAATTGACATTAACCATGGTGCCCTTTCATGGTCTGTGGGGTGAGCGTTGTTAGTTTCAGTGTTGCTAGCAGCATCAATACCAAGATTGTAAGGATTGTCAGAGTTAAAGATATCACACTATTGTAAAGCATTATTACATTCACTGGAAGATGCCAAATGAATCTCAGAATTGATTCTTCCTTGACCATGCATATGTAACAACAGATGTACATTTCATGTGGTAACCTTTTTATGAGAATTTATCAACTTTAGACAACCTATGAGATTGTTTGCATGCTTATTATATTGTGTGAATTTTGCAATTCCTAATGTAGTGAAAGTGCCTTGGCCCATTTACCCGCATGGCTCTCATAAATTAAAAAGCGATTTACAGTCGTATGTTGAGTACACAATGCTGCTTGTTATGAGATTTTGTCATAATTTCATTGATGATTTTGCTTTTGTGCCCATTGTTTCATTCTTCTCCTGACTTCACAGTTGGTTATTTTACGTACATAGAACCAACATTTTTGTATAAAAAATATCTCGAAAATAATGACATGAAACACTACCACAGTGGGTTTGATGTTCTGTTGAGTTGCAGTTGAGCTCTTCAGAGTGTCCCCAATGATTTGCATATTTGGGTGCTACCTAGATGTCTTTGGAACCGTTCTGATGGTGCTGTGTTGTGACATAGACTGGAGTCTTGTGTGCAAAATTGCTACCAGATAACAAAAATTGATTGTTGCCAGACTTCACTTCAACCATAAATACCAAGATTCATAACTTTGATATTAATAATACAGATTTAGCAAATATCAGCACTTGAAAATGAATCAAGGAATTATGGGATGAATAAATTGTTTTGACAGACACTGGTTGAATGAATATTGTTTTGACAGACACTGGTTGGAAATTGAAATGCTTTTCTCAAGGCAGCATACCACGAAACTCATGAAGAAGTGGTGGTCAATTTTTGGACAGCTTGTGTGACTGCCCAACAAGACTCTCCTCCACTTAGATTGCCCAAAAACAATTTCCTCCATTGATTGAGAATATTCGTGGATAAAATCATCAAATATATGCATGAGTGTGCCTTCACATCTTAATTTTAAAAAATGAGCGAGAAAACAAGAACAATGTGCTGGAAACATCCGAAATCTAAATGAATACATGCTGTGTTTGGCGATATGGTAGACCCCTGCTTCCCAGGCCTCAATCAATTTTCAAGTTATTCGTGTGAGACGGTCCGTAAAGCATGCAAAATGCTGCCATGTGTTTGTGATGATTGTGGCATTGTCATCATCCCGTATGACTTTTTCTTAGAAGTAAATGCTGCATAAAAGTAAGTCAAGATGAAGAAAGTGCTTGCGCTACTCTTCACATATTTATGTGAATGACACGCCTACCTAACATTTTTCGAATGATCAAACGAAGTCAACGAGAATGACGACATCTGGCCTCTTAAACAGCTGAGTTCTGGCAAACTATGATTACTTTGATCGAGCGACATGAACGTCAGACCGCCCTGCTCGGATGGCATGGGAGCAATATGATGTGGCGGACTCTGCGGTTGAATGGAAAGATTTCGTTTTGCCTCCGTTTGCGTGATCTGAAGGTTATGGAACGCGAAATCTCGGGCAAGCATCAATGTTGTATCAGTCGCAGAGCGATTGGCAGAGAGGTAGGATTCAAATAAGATCAGCATTGAATCAACCAGATGGTTTTCCTCACGTGTGCGGTTTGTACGGAGAAGGACAAGGCGGAGAGACATGATATTGTGGAGTTGGGACGAGAGGGGTGATGTGTCATTTGATGGCATGTTCTCGCCGAGGAAGGAAATGAGGGCTCTTATTTTGTCTTTGGGCTCATCAGATAATTGAGAAATATTTGAAGTTTGTGATTTGGGTGGTACACCAGAGGATGTTCCTTTGCTTTGATGACTGTCAATCGGGGACACTCCAACGTTAGTAGCAGCAGCAGCAGCAGCTGAAGCGGTTGTAGGCCCCCCTACTGCATTCCCATCACCCATGTCCACTATCAACTTGTATCGAGGAGAAGGATTCATAGCCTGAACGTCTTTCATAATCTTCTCCACCAATAAATCATCCCTTTCTCTGTCACATCTTGAGTACAACACCAAAACAATTCTACCAACATTAGAACTCCGAAGGGGCACTGCCACCGCTGTCTGTATTCCAAATTGTATGGCGCCGCCGCGTCTTTCAAATAAAGAAGGAGAAGCATTGGAAACATATTGCTCCCATTCTGGTAGACCCGATCGAAATACTCGACCCGGCATGCCGCAGCCATTGGAAAAACTAAACTTTTCAGAGTAGTGACCAAACAGCGATAATGACTCTATTTCTTCTGATGTCATAGCGACGGGAAGAAGAGTTGATTGGAATGATTTGCTATGCACTAGATCTCCGTTGTTTGCAGGTATCATTTGTCTGCTGGAGGATGCACTTCCTGCAAAGTACAATCTACAATTTGGCGGAACATTGACCCCACTTCCTAATGTGGAGAGAGATGGTTCAATCATGCTGCACGTTGCACTCTGCAATGATGACGGACACCAAATGTCGACATGTTCAAAGGGCAAATTAGACCTTTCAATGTACGATATGATCCATGCCAAAAAGGGGGCGGCAAATCGAAAGTTTGGTTCTGAGGAAGACGAGTGTAGGTGAGCTGACAGACGACGGTCGTGAGAGATCTCTCCTTTCAATGAAGTGCTATAGTCTTCGTCGGAAGTAACAGACGTCCCACTGGATGCGGCGTTCGTGTGGTTTTGCTCTGATCCATTGACAAAGGAGGAATACACACGTTTCATCTCGGCACCACCAACAAGAGCTCCTCCTTCCCCAGTATCAGTCGCCAGAGAAGATATAAATGAATCGAAATCCACATCAACATCATCCTCCAAGCCATCAATGAATACACCCTCCTCTCGTTTCGAATCAACGCTCCAGGCTTTTCCCATTAGTATGCGTCTCTTCACTATTCTGTCCATCTCCTGTTTCTCTGCCAAGCGTTTTTCTAAGCAATCTACACTCTCAATCCATTTTTTCGGGTCAAAAGGTATAGTGGAAATAGTCAGACGATCTGCAAGGTGGTCTCTCCATAAGCGAGACATGTGAAATTTGATTTCTCGTTGTTCTTGGTTTGGTAAGGAGCAGATGAATTCTTGTTCCAGTCTACTCAATTCCACAGCGTCCTGCTTGAAGAGATATCCACTGGCGTAGCTGTAATGCTGCATGCTTAAATTGGCATGTTTCATCTTTTTGGTCAATCTGCTCTGTTTGCTTTTCAGAATATCGCTAAGGAAATCCAATAGTTTGTAATCATTTCTTAGAGGAAGTGAGCCTGCCAGGAAATGAGATACTAGAGCATCTCGAAATGATATTTCGGCCGGGGCCCAACGTCCCGTCCTTGGCGTGTGTAAGTCGTAGCCTTGGTTGGAATTCGACTCGGTTGGAAGCGGACGTTTTCCAATGCCGCCATGTCCACCTCCATTGCCGCTGCTAACTGCAATGGTTATAGTGTCCAGCGGCAAGGGCAACATTTCCAACTTGGCAGCTTCCAATCTGCAATTCAGGCATGTTTGAATTCGCGCAACACCGCTCCCTTCGTCCATTGAACTTTCTTGTGATGAAATCAGGCAGCTCCTCTGGACCGAAACGAGATCAAGACATCTTGCATGGTAGGAACAGCGATTCGGACAAGAGAAGAAAACATCGGCCCCAGCATAGGAACAGTGAACGCATGACTTCTGTTCATGTGCTTGTTGAGGTCTCGATGTGCTCTGTCAGAAGATTCGTTAACGAATTCCAACAGAAAAATCGATATGAGTGTTTGCAAAATCTTCAGATCACAAGTTAAAAGTTACGACAAACACAACACCGTCAGAAGAGAAACACACGGCAAAATAGACTATTCCTCAGAGTAGATCGATTTCCGCCGAACAAGCCACTTATCAACAACGAACGCAGCCGAACATTTTCAACTCACGACAATACTTGAACTCGAAGCCGACCCCGCAGACTCGTTTCCTAAAAGAGTCGCGTCAGCAGCAGCCATCATCATATAGTCAACTCCGTCGTTTCTGTGAACAAAATCGGCCGCACCGGCAGTGGAATCCATCAAGTACGAGGTTGGTGCCTCTAAATGTTGTTCGTTGTCACTTCCTATCATTACGTAATATAGATGGATTGTTAACGCTGATTCCAAAATCATGAATTCGTCACTTCCGCTTTGCTTCCGTTCGTCCCCGTCCACGGCGGGTTATCGATGAAGTACATAGAAAACTGTTTTACTAATGAACGGTAGGTACAATAGGGTACAGTATTATGTATTATCTAATATTATGCACGTGTACTTTGATTTCTACGTATGGTATAGTACCATACCGACAATCGTCAGCATTCAGCAGAATTCGCAGGCACGAGAAACGAGAACAAACAAGACTTGAAAATAAATACTTTAACATTTACTGGTAAATTGACAATAATTATTTAGTAATCACCTGCATGAAACTATCCGAAGCTACACGTCATTATCGCGTCATTCCTACTGTCCGAACAACTTGCTTCTACTTTTTTACAATACGTCTACTTGATCTTACTGATCTAATAGGTACCTACCTCTAACTACTTACATTATTTATCTACTACTGCATTTGAGATAAATCCATTTTTTTGGAAAAAGTATGATATTGAATTGACTCTGAACCATTACCTGTCAGATATCACTGAGACTAGGCCAAGATTGCAAAACCCTTTGGGTCTATCAGAGCTTAAGTCCAGCTGAACAGGCCCTCAGCGTGTGGCTCAGACAGCTGCAATTGAGATGCAATTAAAAGCCTTGCCATGGGGGCCAACTTTCATCTTGATGCACATCCAAAGCATTGGCGATCATACGTACCACTGCTCAGTGATTGTTGCACTGTTTGCTGAGTCATGAGCCTTGGATGTGTATTTTTATTTGTGTACATGCTGTTCATAATACAAATGTCATCAAGAATCTGATTTCACACTCTCAGCTTGCAGTTTCTGTTACATGGTGAGGAAGCACAGTCACTCACTCAGGGCTATTTGTTGTGCACTTTGAATGTATTTTGAAGTTATATCCATGTAATGTGGTGATCAATTCAACTGGTGCTAATAAATACAACATGTCATAATTATTTTGCCCCCTCCACCATCTGTCAGCGCTGTAAATTCCATTAATCCTTCATCATGATCCATAAAAACATCCTATTGTGTATCACCCTCTACTTCTTCCTCTGTCACCCCATTTTGCATTGCATACTCATCCTCATTGTCACTCACAGTTTTGGAAGCTGTTGGAGATTTACAAGTCATCCCCCACTCCACACAAGTTTTGGATCCAGTCAACTCTGGTGACCATCTGCAATCAGCATGGGGATTTGCCCTCTGGCATCTCCCAAAATAGTTCAAGTCCATTAAGGTATTGCAGTATTTTGACCAGAATGGCACCAGTGATTCCACCACTCTCAGCAAGACAGGCATTTTTGCCAATTTTTAGGGGTTTGTTTAAGGATTGGTTGATAGACTAGGTTGCAAATTACCCAGTAATTCCCCAGTAATTTAGGATGACTGGGTAATATTGCCTTTTTTGAAGGAAGGCGATTCTTGTCATAGTGAAATTACTTTCTAACTAAAATCAATTTAGGTTTGGGGTTAGGTAATCAATGAGACTCCACCTGTGAAATTACTGGGGAATATACAGATATTCTTGGGGAATAACCATGCTTACTGTGACAGTAATATTTTGAGGGTTTAGGTGACAGTAACAAAAACAGTAATTTGCATCCTAGTTGATAGATGCTTTGGCTGATAGTGGTTGATAGCCTTTCAACCATAGCTAGAGATGGCATTTCGACCGTCAAATGACTTTTTGGTAGACATTGGTGGTTATTAACAATTTTTGTTTCTTTATACTTGTCGATACATTGGCCACAAAGTTGATAATATCAACAAGTGATGAAGAGGTCAATAGTTGGTCAATATGATACCATAACCTTCTGCAGCACTTGCCATTTAGTTCATAGTTGGAAAAGACCAATGGTTGATAATATTGACTCACTGAGTTGACAAAATTGATGAAAAAGTTGATGTTTTGTCCATATTTTGATGTTTTGTTGACACTAGTCAATGTTATTGATTATATAGTCACAGTATTGACATTTTCCAATCCGATCTATAAATGATCAATAATGTAGATACTTGGTTGCTAGTTGAACAATTTTTGGCAAAGTTGCCTATCTTTTTGGTGCAAAGGTAAGACAGTCCACTTCTTTTCCCATATACTTTCACTTTGGTCCTTCTTGATAGTACATTTATATTTAATCTCACCAATGTTAAACTCCAAATCAATATCTCCTTTTTCATTATAAATAGGATTCTGAACTGTATTGTCAATCCTTGTCTTCTAGGTCATTGGAGCTTCTTCCTCTGTGTGCTGGAAGATGAGCACACAACAGACAGCTTCACGGGAATCCATAAAAAGCTGCAGAATGGTAAAACACTGGTCTGCATGCATCCTGAGGTTTCTGGATTCATACTGGTTGTGTACTTTACTGTAGCCCTCTCATCACTCAGTCACTTCCTTTACCTATGGCATGTCACTCTCAATCTTGCTCACAATGTACTCTACAAGTCAGCCTTAGTTTGTCTGACATCATCAGGGTGTCCCAGTGCCAAAATGTCATCAACATACCATAGCATTACAGCCAACTTTCAATGTATCGAAATAAACTAAAACAGGTATTTGTGTTAAACTACTGGTACTTCTAATCCTTCACCTCCTTGACCAGTGTTTGATTAAAGAAATGTACTGCTTACTTCATGACATTAAAAGGCACTTCAGAAGCATTACTGCGTAAGCCATAAAATTTATCTATTGTGTCAGGCACATTGATATATGTGTCTGCTCATCATTGGTAGCCTGCTCGTCATTGGTAGCTCTCCTTGTAGAAGTGCACGTCAGTGCCAATGATGATGGCAACCCATTTTAGAATCATGGTGATCAGAGTACACACAATTTGCAGCCAATGCAGCCATGGAGTACAAATGGTAATGTTATCCATCTAACAGCTCATACCTTCACATATTGAACCTCCCTTGAAGATTTTTGTAGGATATTTTTCTTCATAGTCCATGTCATGGATGGAACATTATGGCATCCTTCAGTACCTTTCTGCATGGCACAATTGTACACATGTCAAGTTTTGTAAATTAATTAACACATTTTCAATCTTCTTCCCTTGTAGCCTTGTCTGGACTCTGCATAGTGCTTACTGATAGATTTGCACCTTTAATTTTTTAGTATTAGTAAAAGGTAAAACTACCAATCGGCGAGACCATTTCCAGTGTTGGTCCAACAATAGCAAGTTCTATCATCTCTGTTTGCCTAATCATTGTAAAAATACCAAATTTTAGCTGCCAAGACAGTCACATCCATAGTCTCAATCAGCTTCTTAGGTGACTCCAAAGTATGAATATGTTTTTGTCCAAAATGAGTCAGTTTAGAAAATTAACCAACAAAAATGTTTCTGAAGTTGTTTTGACAGACAAAGTCCAGGGGCGCCATAAAGGCTACCTCAAACTAAAAATTAAGTTGAACTTGGAAAATACTTACCCTTGCCCAAACAAAGCTGCGCCCAATACTAATTCCAATTTGAAATCAAAGTTCAAGATAGAATAATATCAGTCCTAAGTAAAACATTTTAAAACTTGCACCCAAATTAAAAAATCATCATAATGACATCATGGATGCAGACGAAGACATCACTAATTTCCAAAGATGATGGAACCACTCAAGTTGATGTAATCACTGAAGTTGATGTCAGGAACAAAGATGTCCTGACCACAGATATCTATAATCACAAACAGACCCCAAACAGGATTTGTGGCTGAAAATCTCTGTGGTCATAATGGAACTGCTGTCTGAAAATTCGTCGTCCAATGGTGCAAATCTCCCTTTTTAAGAGTTGCCCAAGCAACAAAATCAGGGTAGTCCTAGACAAGGATTTCAAATGAAACCTTTTCTGCCATGAAACTGAGAAACCCAAGTCTTCTGTATAATTTTCCAGGCTGATCCCAAAGTCTTGGCATACATTTAGTGGTACCATATAAAATCCCTTGATCATCTAGCAAGTTGAGTGCACTTGGCACAACCTGACATTGTGAAGTATGACACAAAAACAATTAGGAAGGCAGGGCTTACCTCATTCTTAGTACCAATACCATGATAGATTTGGGAATTGTCCTAAACTTTTGAACAAAACTTAGCATTGAGAATTATGGTGCCAATAGGAGAGGGCATCAAGCTTTCAACACATAGAAAACATTGTAGGGGCATGGAGCAATGAGAACAGATTTATGATCAATGATGCAACACTGCTCTTGAAGCCACCCAGGTGGTTGTGAAGATCTTGGATGCTCAGTGTGAAAAAGTAGGATCTCAATGCAGTAGCTCATGAAAACTGCAGCCATCTGAGTGTTGCAGAGGAGAAGTAGGGCGTTCTGTCAAAGTGAAATAAAAATGATTTGCAGCTGGGGCATGTGATATTTTTCTTCTTGTGCCAAGAGTGCAATCCATTTTGTATCTTGTTCTGCTCATCAAAATTCATGTTGTATTGTGATGGTCTGGCGAGGATAAGAGCGAGAGAAGCAACTGCCTTGTCTGGCTCATGGGTTTGGAGAGGATATGATGGGCAAAGTGCATTTCGATGGATGTGTGGCCAACTGTTGAGATCTAAATTGTGATCCTCATGTATGTTAGCACTGCGGAAATGATTCCATTGGGCTAGTGTGTCTTAGCTCTAAAAGGTATGAATCACTTAGATGCATTTGTCCGTAAAATTGTAAACAGTCTCCCGAAGTCCCAAACTGTCCCCTGATCTTACTAATAGTACTAACATGTTAGTAAGAAGTGAGAAAGAATCCATGACTCCATCCCTTGAGCTGACTGTTTTACCTTGTGTCAGCTATTCTGTAAGTAAAAAATATAACTTACAGTTAACAATTCATTTCCTGTGTATGTGAGTTAATGGTACTGAAGTAAAACCCATAATAAGAACTAACTTCATCCTAATTCACAACACCGAACAGTGTCAATTCTTTGATGTGTCAGTGATTCAAGAGAAGTTAAGAAAGAGATAGTCACCACAGCCCTTGGTCCAACCATGGACTATTACACTATTAGATTGGATCCTGATTCATACAAAATTATGCACAATTATTTTTACGTCGGGAAAGTAATCCTACATGTCATTACCAATAGACACTGAGTTTTCTCCCAACGGTTTCCAAGGAATGATTTCCAAGCTCATATGGTTGCTCTTGAGTCTTCTTGAGCATACATCAATGATCTCCTGTGTATCACAATGGGCAGCCTGGATGATCCCCTCATGAAATTGAGGAATGTGCTCATCAGGCCCAGATGTGTAGGGTTAAGGCACATGTGAAGAAGTGATCCTTCTGTGCTTCAAAAACTGAAAACTGTGACTGTCAACTAGCCAGAGATGGTATCACACCTCAACCAAAAAGGTGACTACCAAGAATATCAAACAACTCCAAGATTTTCCAAACATGATCCAGTACTACAAAGTTCTCTGGGCACGAGAAAGTGCGGACCAAGAAAACAAAATTGAACCATGGTGTTGTGATACTTTGCATCAAACATCATTGGATGATACAAAGATGACAATTACCAAAGATGTTTACCTGGACAATTCTAACTACTCACTGAACGTTGAAGTGTACACAGATACATCTAAGTTTCAACTTATATAGCAGAGATTAGTAAAAGTGACAGGTTGGTGACATTTGTCATCAGGAGACCAAACAGCATGACTGAACAAGAACACATAGTCATAGTGAAAGCACAAACAGGGTTCAAAGGAATCCTTCAGGATCAACATTTTACATTGTAAACTAGGCACCAAAACCTCATAAAGGATACTCTAGGATTCATCTTCGATGAAGTTTTACCATGGGAGATTACTACGGATGAAATATGGCCCCAACATTGTTACATCAAAGGAACCCACAACACTATAGTGGATGTCATTTCACTTATGGACAATGGCTCCATCAAGGACAACTGGGAGGCTTGAATTTCCTTTGTCCAATGCTGGTGCAATTGTACGGTAGACATGCACGAGGAAGGTATATTTCAGACACAATACAAGGAATCCATGATACTCATATTTACTATTGCTAATTGTGGCAATGAAAAGAATCCCAACTTGCAAAAAGGAATGCCATAATTAGCCAGGTAACAGTGATCATTGGCGGTCAAAACACCAAAATACTATATAAAGATGGCTAACTTCTCAATCAAAAGACTTACATGCATCAGCAGTTCTATGTTACCACCATTATCTGCAACACCCTGGATTCAAATCCTGATGAGACTTTTTCAGTCCAATGCCTTGGATAGGTATGCAACCTAACATCCAATCACTTGTCAAGAAGTGTCATGGTAGCAGGGTGGAAATATTGAATGTAGAAACATGAACAACTTCCTGCAAAAGTTGTTTACCAACTCATTAGAGGCATTATGTTTCAACCTTGTAGGACCCCACACTCCCAGGAGCAAGGGCAGAATATAAATCTTGTAGGACCCCACACTCTCAGGAGCAACGGCAGAATATAAATGGACTTTATGAGTATTACAATGTTCAAGCCAGCAATCAGTTGGTTCCTGACTTGGCGGTACATAGGGGCAAAAGGGCTCCAACACTCATCAACAAAACAAACAAGCCAACTTTTACAGGACATTGATTACTGCATGTACACACATAAGGAAAATCTGGTTTTGTTGATATACCTGCATATATGGCTAGTGCATAGTCAACAAGAATGGAAACAAGTTAAAACTTCACTTTGAAGTCCTGCGTGGTTCATACAGGATATAAAGCGTAAGCCAACCAGTGTTAAGGAACAACAAGAATGTGGAATACTATTATTGAAGCAATAGTTATCAATTAGTCATGGGGATGCTTTGCTCATCTGAACTTGACATGGCTGACATAATCAGCAAGAGTGACATTGTGGATTTTTCACCAATGCAATGGGCCATTTACCTCCCTCCCAAATATTGCTAGAAGCCTCCCGGGTGAAGCTATCATTGGAAGAGACATGGTATTTGGCATGCCCTTCTTAGTCAGATGGAACAGCAAGACATGCAACTTTGCCAAAAATTGGCCAACCATTGACCAAGTATAAATGCTATCAATAATTATCAACGGGATTGAAAAAATGCTAATTGTATTGACTACACAGTTGATAGTATTGATTCCTATCAATGAAAATTCATAGAAGGGTGAAGTATTGACTTTTTGTTTAAATATAGACTGGGTGAGTTACTACTATTGACTGTCATATCAAACAACATCAACTAACTTGCAGAAGTATAGACCAATTATTGATATTTTTAATTGTGGATAGTATTAATGTTGTGGTCGACATATCAACAAAGATACAACCAAAAGTCAACAGTATTGACTTGTGTCAACCAAAAGTTGATAGAAGAGCAACATGTAGATGCATGCAGTTGACATGCTATCACTTTGATAAACAGAAAAACTATCGGCCAACTATCAATCAATCACCAAAAATTGACAAACATGTCTGTCTTGCAAAATTGGGAGTCATTAGCAGTGCCAAATGGAACAAAATACCACCCAAAGGGAATAAAACTCAGGTAGAATGGGACTGCAAAGTTGATTACATAGTGAACATGGACTGTAATCCTAACCAAACTAAAAGTTCGCATGACAGTGATTTGGACTACCACATGAGTTCATAAAAATGCTACAGTCAGGGTTCATCATGATAAAAAGTCAGAAACATTGGATATTAGGAGAGTCACACCTTTCTTTGGTTCCATCTAAGCCAAGTCAGCTCAACAAACTATACGCCTCCCATACCTCAATAGAATGATGACCACATCATCAAATAATAAAGCTTCATCACAGGGGCATGCAAACAGATGCATCCACCTTTTTACTGCTCCATGCACATCAGGATTTTTTTCCTTGGTGCTCACGATGCTCAGGACAGGGACATCTCCAATGGCACCCCATTCATCTAAACTTTTCGAAGGTATCCATTTTGATACCTTCAGACAAGCCCCAAGCCCCAGTGATGAAAAGGGAAATGCTTAATCTAATGATCTTGGCAAGATCACAGGGCAAGTCTTATTGTGTCTTCCCATATCAAAACAAGTCTGATAAGACCCGAAGGCAACTTTAATCAGTCTTATTGACCTAAATATGCCAACAGTGTTTCAGATTTTTTCACATATGAAACAACTTTCGAACAGGAAGATCACAGGGGGTCTAGTAGTGCCTACCCAATATCAAAATAAGTATTGTGAGACCTGAAGGTAACATTAATCAGTTGTATTGATCTAAAGATGGCATCACTTGACTGTTTTCATGTTCATGTTCCTCTGGGTTTGAAAATGAGCATGGTACCACTTTCCATTTTGTTAGGAAAAACTTAAGCTATTAACATTCAGTTTGGGACTTTCTTGTCTGACTACAAAAATTTGCATATTAAACCACTACGTTTTTTGCTTAGATTAGTATCAGACTTCATAACCTTGAATAGCATCATGACTTGAGTCATGTCATTGTTGCAATCAATTCCACTGCTAAGTTTGACCCTCTCAATTCTGAATCACATCACTTGGATTGCATTCCTGTTTCAAATCTTAACCACTTGACATGCCAGAGCAACTGAAAGCCACATCTAGTCAGTCCATGTCTAACCTAAAAAGTTTCATCCAGCAATATATCCATATACCTAGCACTTCTTATGCCTAGTATGCATTAGTACATTGAAACAACAATTCAGATTTGGCTGCCAAATGTGATAAAATACACATTTGATTGAAAATAATTGTTCATACATGTCAATCAGGGAGTCTTATATATCTATATCTGAATAAAGCCTAATGTCAGACATATGTATGTGATCAGCATATGTTATAGTCTGTGAATATGGTCAAGATAAGAGCCATTCTCTTGACCATATTTCTGTGTATTTATGGCTTCATCTTTCTCTTTTTGATTTGGTCACGATAACACACTCAAAACAAATCAGAAACTTCTTTGGGTGACAGTAGATGTGAAGAGATTTTCATCCTGTTTATCTGCAAACTTCAATGAGGCTTACAGATGATTTTGGTACTGCATAAAGTGGTCATCTTCTCTGCCCTAAATTTTTCATTATTTATTGAAATCAATAGAATGATATGTTTCTAGAATGTAACCCAAATCCCTGTTCACTGTCATTTCACTGCTCTGCAGTTTGTCCTCCATCCACAATCTTTCACATGCCTCAATCACTTTCACCGAAGTGCTAGACATGATCTTAGCTGCACAATCCTGCACCAATTTCTGCTACGCAGCATCTCAATTCAATTGCTGGGCATTGGTGCATTCCAGCCATTGGTCACACCCATGTGAATGACCTTCAATAATTGCTGTATTCAAAAGAGCTGAAAGTCATCTAAAGCTTTGTAAGCAAATTTTCCATACTTTTGACTGTCTCTTTCATCATGTCTAAATATGAATTTTATTTCCAGATGTAATAGCATTAAGCAATATAGGAAATACAATTATACAAAAAATCTTACAACTTTAATTTTTTGTTAATAACCATTAGGCATATAATCTCTCACTTCCAAAATCAAATTTCATGAAAATCAACTGGGAAGGCCATTGTTTTTGAGGTAATGTGTAATTTCATGTAATTTCACTAGTGACTGGACTTGTGACAGACTAAACCCTAAGGATTGGTGATCTTATGCAAGACGGTTGTTTAATCAATGACTTCCATAGTAATGTTCCAAGTGCACACATACTTTCCTCATTATTGTTATGACTTCATGCGTTATCTCCAGTGGGCTTTGGGCAATTTCTTGAGTTTTTGAGGAAGATTCTCCATTTGGGGCAAATATTGACCCCCATAGCATATGTTGCGCAGTGGATATGCTTCCAGTTATCAAAAAACACAAGAAGTGGATCATTTGGGATGAACTTTCAAGGATTGAACTTTATACCGCATTTCCCTTGAAATTTACTGACATGTATAAAGGTCTTACATTACAGTTTTCGACAATAATCATTGTTGCTAACGCCATCTTGCCATTTATGGCAAACTGACCCCTGAGTTGGGGGTGCTCCTGGTTGATGGAGCATGCTTGTTGAGGATGCAGTTGTTGGGGGCATCTTCAACTAGAATGTCTGTCAATGGCACCATTGTTGGGGTTCAATTTTGGACAGCTCAACCAGAGGGGGTGGCATTCATCAGAGCACCATTGCTGTTGGTGAATTTATTGATGGCTATTTTGTTGGTGATCCCATTGTAGGAAACAATTATGCACAGACAAGAGAGTTTGGTTGATGTGGTGACTTTGGAAGGGGGTCATCAGGAGGCAGACAAGTGACGACAAAACACACTCCCAAGGGATTTCTTTTCAGGCAAGCATCACCATCTCCTGCATGAACACCCCCCTCCACTTTACAGATTGATCAAAGAACCCCCATATCTTTCAAGGGAAAATATTATGCCAATAGAGAGAGGATGAGCCAAATGCAGTGCAGTGGCTCAAGCCAAGAGCTTGTGACCTGAATTTTTGACCCTTGTACATTGTTCAGAGTTCAGAGAAACTGCTCAAATGGTACAATGTGTTCTTATCTCTAAAAGTATGAATTAAGTGAAACAATAAACTGTTAGATGCTTGTGTTAGTAAAATTTGTAAGCAAAATATTTTCATCATACCTTACTAGTATGTTAGTATGAAGTAAGAAAGGATCAATGAGTCCACCTCTTGAGCAGCCAAGTCCACCTCATGTGAGCTATTCAGTAAGTTAAAAAATAGCTAACAGTTTAACCAACAGAAGCACTAGTCTTACTATCAATGTGTTTTCAGGGCCATTTCAATGGTAATATGTTGCATGAAATGGATCATTGGCTGAAATGTTTTGAAGTTTTCAAATAAAAATAGTGTCAAGATAACGCATGAAGCTTTTCAAATATGATGATGTTTATACATTTGACATAATTAATTCATGACTTATTTATTGATTGATTGTTATATGTGTTACTTCACATATCTTGGCTTTATTAATCACTTATGTAATGAGAATGTGAATCATATGTTTCTCACCCTTTCAAAAATCTCTCACATTTTGTTAAGACCACCCAATACAATAGGTGCACAACAGCGCTAACTGCCATCCGTTTAATGGACAGAAGTAATAAATGATGTCAAAGGAGGATTACAAATTCATGTGCAATCTTACATTGATTGAATTCCAAGCTTTTGAATTGTATTCTTTCATTTTTTGAACTGCCTGTTTTGAGATTGAGATCAGTTGAGGGTTACAGATTGGAACAATGCTTGGTATATTTCTACATAAGGACATCACAGTAACTTTGTTTGCACCAACTTTCCCTTTCAATTGAATCAAAATCAGACTTTTGGAATCCACCACCTGGTCAGCCAGGTATCATGATACCACTAGGATACCCTGCGCTCCAATTGCATTCAGCTGTGTATTTACACAGTTGTTTTCTTCAATTTTAACTTTCTCCCTCATTTTTCTAACAACTGTCCCTGTTTCTAGTCTGCCCTGTCTTAGCCCCAGTTGAGTTGTGTTCTTCCCAGCTTTGCTGAGTTTTATTTGTCCACAACTGCATTCTTTCTCACAAGTCATTCACCCCCTTTATCTGTTCTTTGGTTCATAGTTATCTCCTATTTCAAAGACTTTGATTTTCTCTCTGCCACATAATACAAGAATGCATGCACAAAGTGGGTTCAGTTTTTAACATGACAAGCAACAATAAAAGGTTACTTCATTGAATTACTTGTTCTGAGTAATTATTTAGCTCAGCATGTTCTTGATTCTTTGGAAGTGTACCTGTGAGGGACATTTCATATGAAAGGCAAAAATGCAGGCTACAAACTGTCCTCTTGGCCAATAAAAGTGATGAGGTCCTGCCACCATGCTGCATTCATATGGTGTTGGGGTCTTGTATGATGAAAGTAAGGGTGGTATGGTTTTGGGCATGATGGATATTGGTTTTGGGCATGAGTGGTATCGAACAAATGAATTCCATGCTATGAAATTCTCAATTCTCACTATAGGTTATGTCAAGATATTACTTTTTCCTAGTACTTTTACTATTAAGACGTATGTCATTTTATTTTAGATGTAAAATCAAAGCATCTAACCATGATGCACATCCATCCACTATGAGCACAAAGGTGTTGTGAGTTTTGCAAGATCAGAGGTTTCTTGGCAACCATCTGCATAACAAAGCAGGTTTTTGATTTTCCTGCAGTCAGTTAAGCATGAAATTAACTCATTATACTTATAATGTCGTAGCATTTAAGGGTCTGACTTATTTAGTAGTCATAAGTGAAGAACCAAAAATATATTTGATGTTGGAATGTGAAATGAGGATATTCACAAAAGAGTACTATTACATGTGGAATTTGAATACATCAAGGAAAAACGAAAAGAGCCTACTTCCATCCATCCATGAGCTTGAATGTCCAGTAGACTGTTTTCAGCTGCATCAGAGTTCGCTTTTGAATATGGGGCTCTGATTCATGTTTTGATCAAAATGTTCAAATAGCAAGATTAAAATGTCAGATTTGGCTCTGATATGGAACAGAAGATTTAGACTGACCTAGCTCAGCTTTCGCCATATTTTTTTTCAATTTGTTCTTTATCCACATTTTCGGCCAATTTTGTCTTTTGTCAAAAATCGTTGCAAATGTTTCGCGAATCATGGTGACACATGAGGCACAACTCTCAGGAATATAGGAAAGAAAGGAAAAGGAAAATAAACATGATGGTAGGAGTACACTTGATTTTAGACCGGTCTAAAGTTAACGCCCTGGCCGGCAGTGCAACGTATGAACCTGATTCTTTAGAACCGCATAAGTTCACAATAATCTCGATCGAAAAGTGAGTTATCACAGCAACCACATCTGATACAATAAGAGGGACGTAAGGGAACCAAATACCAATGACATAAGATCTCATTATAATTTGGTTATGACAGGTGGTATTTCGAAAAGTTGGCGTATTTTGCCTTGTGACGAGCACAGATCCTTCATATATTCAAAGAATTTAGTTTTTAAGATATATACATAATCAGTTGTTCTTATTTCATGGGAGTTTATCACTCCGACAACAACTGTTACTGTTTCCAAACTTTTGTTGAACTAAGCAGCACGAGCAGGAAGAATCTCAGGATTGCTGCATGTTTTAAATCTGGCTCTGCAGGAAGCATGTGCTAACTTTCCATCATCCAGTGACCAAACTGCTCTTATTCGAGCCCTCTCCGCGCTCCTAGAACTTGATAAGATGGACACTTTCGCCAACAACACAACATCCATCCCATTGCAATACTCCTCGCGCATTATTTCCTGAGCTCTTAACACTGATGCTATGTGCGTTCTGCGTTCACAAACGAGATTAGCAGCTGCTTTCTTGCTCACAAGATGTTCGATCCCGATTAGCTCTTCGTGCTGTATTAAGCCAAGATCAATAGCATGGTCTACGGCACGTCCAGTTTTTAGAGGGTACTTAGAAATAAGACGTCGTATACGTGAAGCTTCCAAGGCAGTTTTAGCGCGGAAGAACTTTATATCAGCGGAAGTATAGGACTTCTTTTCTTGGTCGAATTTGTCGTTATTGTATAGGCGTAGTTCGGAGTATTCTGAAAAGGTGACTACCTTTGTAAGGTAATGCAAGGCCGTATCCTTACTTTTCCTTCGGTTTGATCGATCGGAACTCAAACTTTCAGATGAACATTCGGTGTTGGTGCCAACAGTCGTGGGATTGGAGCGCATCGTTGCCGTGGAGAGGATTAGGAATGACGAAACAGTGAGATCTCGACAAAGAGACTGTACGGAAAACAGTTGTCAAAATGATAATATTTTTTTATGATGTCAATGGGAAGGATGAGCCCTGTGTAGTTTTTGTTTGTCTCTTCTTGTGGAGGCTTGTAATCGTAAGATGACTCTTGTTTTGTGACATGTGGATGGTCATAAAGCACAATGCATGCAGTTTTACACACACTCTCCTAGAAGTTCTCTTTGTACTTTTACGTTCGACAGGGGTTTTGTCTCTCGTAGGTATTGTACAGATCAAAGTTACAGGCTACGTTACGTTTCATGACATCTCTCGAGAGTAATACTATATGCCTATTAATTTTCACATGCGTTTAATCGGTTCGCAATTCACAAGAGAATGCGCTCAAGGGCAGATGGCGTCATGCCACGTCAGAGCTAACGAAGAAGGGGGAAGTAGAACTGCTTAAAAACATGATAGCATCGTGCAAAGCCGGGTTCGTCACTTTTTTAGTTGTGCCGATGCCAGTTGAAATACGATCAATTTTTCATTCTCCCTATGACTTGTCAAGATCAATCAAATGTGCCTCAGTACAATAATGTTGTATGAAGGGTGGCAGCAGCAGGGAGTCATTACTTTTGTATCACAATATATTACCAGCAGCCGCTGCAAGATTTTTTGTAGCTAGCGAAACAGAATGCGATTTGTAGAGACAGAGGAAGACGTACTTTTGAAATAAAGTGCTTGTAGTAGTATGCCACTTTTCTACGCTTAATTAATATGTGCTATAGTAGTTGCAAATGGGCGAGAGCGCCTTGCGTGCTTCGCGCGTGCCACGCTCCCGCGCCCATTTTAAAAGCATGTGCCCAATTTTTTAGTTTGCGAAATCATTCTTGTTAGACGTAGACACTCTTTTGTGACACGATAACGTTCCCTTCAAGTTTACAGAACCATTGTTCTATGATTAAAATGATAATTAAGACTGGGGCTATAAAAACCCGGACCCCTAGAAATGGCGATAAGAAAAACGGACGAAAAATGGCTGTTGGCGAGCCAACATGCGATTTTTAAGATGTGGACATCAAGCGAACTGTTGTTGTGTCTCTAAATAGGCTGTAACATTCTTAGTTTAATGTTTCGTCCGTTGAAAAGACAACCATACTTTCTCTCACATCGCCAATTATTCTCAACGTCTTTTTTTGTATCGTACTTCTATTGTAGTACCATAACTAGCCCGAAAAAAAGCCAATACGCACCTCATTTGTGTGTGACGGTACACCTATTGTACTGTATGTATGGTATTGTTGTGTCGCGGAAGGTTTATCTCAAATATCTCGAAACGCGCGTTCAAAAAAAGGACGGTCTGTCCGTTCAAGTATCTTAGAGACATAAAGCTAGGGGTCCGGGTTTTTATAGCCCCAGTCTTAATTTGTGACTAATGTTCCCTTCAAGTTTACAGAAACATTCTAAAATAATGTCATACGTTATACAAAAAGATATAATTTTAAAGGTAGGCAGATACTTAAAACACTATAACTACCCGTGTAAGTCCAAGCAAAAAATGAATTATTTACAGGTAAGTTCACATCAACTTCATGGTCAGTACCTGTTTTGGCAAAAAGCAAAAAAACTGTCTCACTGGAGAAGAAGGAGAAGAAGGAGAAAACGGCTCAGTTTCCAACACAACTAAGATTTTGAAAAAATCTTGATTATGTTATTGACATTGGCAAGGCTATTTTAGACCAACTTCATTGAAAGGAGGGACAAGGTATCACTCATTACCAAAGATGTAGGTTCCATACCCTATAGCCAAGGTGTCTTTCTATTCTATGAGATAAACAGGTTAGATGATTTGCCAGTCCTTTTTGGTCCATTGTTAGTAAAAATGCTATCATAGCTAAATGGCCCTGGGAGTGGTGAAAAGCTTTAGCTTCTGATGTGGCACAGTACCAATCACCCCATTATGACATGATGATAAGTGTGATGTTGTCTTCCCTTGCATCATCACCAGCCCCCTTCCAAAACAATATGAAGTTTAGTGCATTAATTCTCATGAGCCATCACTATGACTTGCAGTTTATGTTTATGATGGATTAAAATGATTGAAGTAAATTGAATGAGATTATGATCAACATAAAGCGCAATCACAAGATTGCCAGATACCACAATGGTTAACCCCACAGCTCTCTGAGAAATATAGATCCAGTACGACCTCTCTCTGGACTACGGTATGGTAAAGAGATACATTTAAACAGTGTATATATATGCATGTATAGACAATAGATGCATGATTGTTAAGTGTTGTAACCATAGCAATGTGCCATGCCTACAGTAAAACCCAGATTATAAGAAATTGAAATGTACAAAAGATACATTTAATATTTCTCATACACAGTCCCGTTGTAAGCATTCTTAACATGGTAAAATAGTATTGGTATCTTAACAAAGTTACCCCAATCATCAAGGTAAGGTAAATACCATCTTCCCACCAGTTCTTGACCTAAACAGAGGTGTGTAACCACAGTAATTTGATATCTCTGATGCATGTTGTGTGAAGAGCATTGCATTGTGAGTTTACCGCAAATGCACATGTCTCAAAAACTAGCTGGAGTTGCAGAGCCTTCTACACATTGGCATGTAGCATTCAACAAGGAGAATCAAGCCATGTGGGATTTAGTTTCTAAATCAGGCAACAAACACTCGAAAATATACATGTATATGAACTCAGACAGGTGTAACTTACAATATATACTTTCGTATAATCCGGATTTTACAGTAGATAGAGGCCACCTTTTGTGCATGAAAAGTATACTTCATTGCACCAAAGTGGACATATACCTGAACATTATGCTCTTTGATGCTCTCTGTCCCCGCTGACACGACCCACAGGATCAGATTGTTTTAGAATGTATAAAGTTGACTTTTGAACCAGTTCTATTGGGTGAAAATGTATTTTGCTTGTTTCAGTGATGTATCACTCTTACAAGATGCTTGGTTTTATACAAATGCACCCAACACATCCCTCCTACTGAATTCCTCTCTTAAGCAAAAGCAATCCTCTGTTCCAAAATCTCAAAGAGAGCGATCTTACCAAGGGGATGGATGCTCATGTCCGAATGGTGACAGAGATTTCTACATATGTGACACAAATATGCAGGATTTAAGAAATCCACAAGCACTGTGTTGATATAAAGCAGGAGGTATACAGGTTTCAGGAGATCTTGAAGGAGGGCATGCAGTGGCTATCAATGAGAAATTGAGAGCAGAGCATGGAAGTAACTCAGCACTTTTGGACTGTAGAATTACCTAATAGAACAGCAAGCTGTTTGCAAGAATGGATCAGATCGTTAATAATTGTTGGTTACCCACTAGAACCATGGGTTGGAGCCAAAGCAGTTGATATTAGGAGTGGAGCAATTTTGGTGAAGGGCAACCATGTGTCATACCACTATAGCCACAAATTTCAAAACAGAGACTAATTCTTGCAGTTTGCTATCATCTCCAGAACATTGATGAGAACCTTGCTCAGTATAAAAGTTTTTCAAAGTCTTAGATGCATTGAAAACTAAACAGAAAATTCACAGATACTTAGGAAATGCTTTCTTTGCTATGAGAAATCTCAGGTTGGTACAAAGTTCCTCTGAAATGACTTCAATGTACTTTCAGATGAATTTCATACCTCCAAATGCACTTTGTACTGAGTATTGTACTAAGTTCAGAGTATAAGTTTGAAGAAAAGGCTTACAGAAAGTATAAAAGCAAAAAAAAACCATAAATTTAAGTGCCAATGGCATGTGAGGTATGAAAAAGTATTTTATTTCACTATATAAGTCTTTCATGCAAATTTCCCTTAGGTCCCCATTGTTGTGACTGAGCATGGTTTGAGGGCAGGTCACAGATGTATCATTACACCATTACCTCCTTAGACAAATGCATGCCACATAAGGCCATATGTTTTAATTAGTGACACTCGTCCTCGTACTTTAATATAAGTAAAGGTTGTGGAGGAGCATACATATAAATGATTGACTCCACTTGCAACCCTCTTGGCGACTCTTCAAGTAGCCTTGTCTTAACACGTATTGACATCTTATGTTGACACGTCAGGCAGAATGAAAAAAAATCGTCATAAGCACAACTAAAAGAAGTTTCGTATCTTACAAATACGGCTTTGCACAAACAAAATAACGTATATTGTGCTGTTATAATGTTCACAACAGTTTTACATGGTTCTATCTTGGTATTGTTCTGACGTGGGATTACGACATCTGCCGTTGCGCTCATTCTATTGTGAATTGCGAACTGTTAAACACGTGTGCAATGTGAGGTGGGCTACATAAGATGGTGGAATGTGCCGAACGAGACTACCCACTAACCAACCAAAAATACTGCCTAATAGAGAATTTTTCTTAAGAGAACTTATAGGAGAGTGTGTGTAAAACTGCATGCATTGTGCTTTATGACCATCCACATGTCACAAAAGAAGGGACATTTTTACAAGGCGCCACAGGAAGAGGTAGAATGCAAAAAAATTACCAAGGGTGCCTTCAGTATTGTACGGTAACTTGCACTCTCGTCTCATTCTCTTCATAGAAAAATATAATCCTCCCCACAAGACACCCTCCAGTTCGCGAGAGCTCACTGTTGTCTTTGATAATCCTCTTCACGGAAACATGCCCCCTCATCCCACGCCTCTAGACGCCAATACCGAATGTTCATCTGAAAGTTTGAGTTCCGATCGATCAATCCATGGGCAGTCTCTCCTCGAACGTAAGAATGCTTTCCTGTACGACCCCTCGAAGGCAGTCACCTTTTCAGAATACTCCGAACTACGCCTATACAATAACGACAAATTCGACCAAGAAAAGAAGTCCTATACTTCCGCTGATATAAAGTTCTTCCGCGCTAAAACTGCCTTGGAAGCTTCACGTATACGACGTCTTATTTCTAAGTACCCTCTAAAAACTGGACGTGCCGTAGACCATGCTATTGATCTTGGCTTAATACAGCACGAAGAGCTAATCGGGATCGAACATCTTGTGAGCAAGAAAGCAGCTGCTAATCTCGTTTGTGAACGCAGAACGCACATAGCATCAGTGTTAAGAGCTCAGGAAATAATGCGCGAGGAGTATTGCAATGGGATGGATGTTGTGATATTAGGAAAGGTGTCCATCTTATCAAGTTCTAGGAGCGCGGAGAGGGCTCGAATAAGAGCAGTTTGGTCACTGGATGATGGAAAGTTAGCACATGTTTCCTGCAGAGCCAGATTTGAAACATGCAGCAATCCTGAGATTCTTCCTGCTCATGCTGCTTAACTGAATTAACGTTTGGATGGCAGGTGCATTGGGGTATGTCACAGAGGCCTGCACCTTTTGTATGACATCATAAATTATATACAAACTACTTATTAAACCTACACCTGTAATGTTCGTTAATTTTATCACTTTTTCATGACGATTAATTAATCAAATGCTAGAAAAAATGACTCCCACAACTCCAGTGTGGATGTGGTTTGTTCAACTGGGAAATGCGATTTTCATGATGGCACATTGTTGTCAATTGTCAAATCTCCTTAAATTTTGTTATCCATGCAAGTAGTTCCAATTAGATTAGCCCATGCTTCACTTTTTGTCTCCTACCCAACACTGGACTGTGGGACTTTACTTGGCCTACGAGTCTTGATATGTGATGACAATTGGGGGCTAATACTTGCCAGAGAAGGTGGTAAAATAGCACTCATGGCACATCACTGTTGTTTGTCAGAAAAAGTTGATTGTAATGAGTAGCTACACACTGAATGGCACCAAGTGGAAAGGAGAATGCAGTGTATTAGGTGAGACCATCAAGAATACCAACATAACAAGTGATGCTCCCCATATAAGGTGGATGAGCATCCATGTAAAGTGATTTCTTCCACCTTGGGGGTGTCTTGACTTCACAAGAAACAACCACCAAAAAGAGAATACACATGGCAGAGGGATAATCATATCCTGTTCACAAGCTTATTGCATGGAGGTAAGGAGGAAGATGACTCAGCTTAGAATACAGTGATACAGCTGACAACATTATGGAGCAATTTATGTCCACGCCAATAGGTTGCAGATGCACAGTCAGCATAAGCATGATAACTAAGGAATCTCCAAGATTTTTAAACAGAATGATCTGCAAATTCCAGCAGCACCAAATACAGAGTTTCAAAACAGTGTGACGATTCTATGGCAAAAGTAGGGAGATGATGACATACTTAACCAGCCTAAGTATTTTTGAGGATACATACATAACATACACCCTGTTTCCTGCATTTATAGGAAAGTTGCTGCTTGGTCAACCAGAACTACAAGAGTTCTGATAAGCCAGCTGAGTGCCGCATCATGTACCAGGTTTACGTTGAATTCTGTACATCTGCTCAGCCTCAGCAGGCATTGCAACTCTGTAGGACCCTGCTGATCAGATGATTAACTCATGATAATTGATCAGCATCAATAATCATTTCTTGGTAGCAATCAAATTTCATAATTTTGATTTTCATCCATTCTTTCCTTTGTTTGCCTTGTCCAATCTACTTAATAATTTTCACTGCTAATCAACAGAGGTCACTAGCAGCCAATAGCTGTGAACCATGATACCTTTTCATGTGAAGCCAACATCCCCACTAATGACAGTCATCTTATACTTGTGTACACAGTCTACAATAAATAATTCATTGATCCTATGAGCTCTCCAATCCCTTTGATCAAGTGCCATAATTGAAAAGATTACCAATAGTCACAACACTCTTAAAAAGGGGATCAATAGTGTTTTGAGACTGCACTTGGAAAAGTTGTCAAGATCATACAAGCTAAAATACTGTGAAAAAGTAAAAACAAAACTATATGTAAATGCTTTCCTTAGTCTGTGTAATGTAATTGAAAATTGAATTCAGATTTGAATTTGAATTTGAATAATACATTATTTGATGACACTTATAATGGTCCTCATTCAAAATTGTCATAAAACAATAAGATCAATATTTTTAATAACAATCCTTCACCAACTCAAAACAAACATACAGCAAAACCACAAACATGCTTGATATGATATGAATAATGCCCCTATTTGAAAACATCATTCATCACTCTCGATGAAACTTCCCCTTCTCAGAAGTAAGAAGAATGAATCAGAGCTATAGTAGCAAAGATGAAGTACACAACATCCAAAAATCAAGCCAACAAGAAACACAAACATTCCAGAAGGCATTGTATCAGTAATAACTTCATCAGAGTACAACTAGACAGTGCAGATGATGACCTCATGCACCACCAAAAAGTAAGACCAATTTGCTTTCCCTGCTTGTGTAGGCAACTTCCACTTTTGCGGCATATTTCAAATGGGAGCTTCCTAACCAAAGGAATGAGAATATTATATCAAGTTCTCAAACAACAGAAACCTATACAATAACGTCTAATTAAAGTTGAATATGATGAACAAAAGATTGGCAAGCCAGACAGTGCATGACCTCATACTTGATTGTAATGCTATGAAAGAGTTAGGAATTGTTCCATATTTTTGAACAAAAGAAATCATGATTGGTAAAGTCATCTTTTGTGCCTCTATGTAGTCATCAAAACTGCCCAAGTAGGGAGATTAACTTGCAAGTAAGAAGAAATCCTTGCAATGACAAAGATCCTTATTTTGCATCTTAGCTACCACAATAGAGAGGGCCCACTCTCCCCTTGAATTCATTTTTCAATGAAATTGTTACCCTGCCATTCCGTTGCATGAATTGCCAAAACTCAGCCCACACATAGATTTTGGCCTCCCACCCCACTTTGTTTTGTAGGCAACAACAATAGGCAGTGGCTAGTATTTTACAAAGGTGAGTTGTTGTTTTCTTCACATTTTTACCCATGTTCCCTTTCTAACACTGAAAATCCTTTTGTAAGACATAAGTCATAAAGTGACACCTGAAACCCTCATGCAAGAGAATACTTGAGTTAACTCCAGCAGCATGATCTTAGCTGTACACTCCAATGCTGCCTGCCTACATCAGCACTGAACAACCCTCTATCAGCACACAATTCACTCTCCAGTACAAAATGGCCACAACCCAAGTCCCCCATCTAAACAAACAACACCATGCCAAATGAAGCCACCAACAAAACCATCATTGATCACACAGGAATGAAAACCATTGGTATGTGCATTTGGTGGCTCTGCTATCATGAATCACAAGGCCATTTCTGCTACTAGAGGAGACAAGGCATTTGTTAAGCTTACCCAGATATCTATCGCACATCACATCGATCATAGGGATCTTCAATTAAATACTGTAGCTCTCACCAAGAACGTCATTATTTTTGATGTACCAAAACTATTCATGCAATGTTACTAGTGAATGGGATAGTAACTGAGGAAACAAATGGTTGACAATGTTACTAAGAAAGTCTATTTTTGGTTGAACACATCCTATACTAATATTTATATGTGCATTTACATCCTTGTTAATTTTAAGTCATTTTGCCATGTTTCCTTTAGGTTTTGGATAGTGACATGAGCCAAGGATACCTACTGATATCCCTGAACCATTCAGGCCCTACTTTCAGGCCATTGGTATGACACTAATACTTTTCCCACTGAAGGAGGAAGTATGCCAAATCACAACTCATTGCTTTCTCAGAAACAATATATTTGAGGTACATACTTCTCAGGTATGTCCCACAGAAACAATGGTTCAAGTAGAGCAGTTGAGAGGGTTGAACTGCTCAACTGAAGCACCTGCAATGTGATAACTTCTCAACTAGAAAATTTGCAGTGTGAGAGCTTCTCTGTAAATGTTGGACGCACCAGCCTCCAATCGAATACATGTCAACCACATTATAAATTCAAGAGGACCACCATGGGGCAGTCCTCATTTTTAATCATTTCAATAGCTCATAAAATTGATTTCCCATCAGCTGGAACACATCTTTTTCTAACTCTTATCTACAACTAATTTTCGACTACTTCCGACTTAGGTCAAATAGTTACTGAGGTTTCCATTGGAATTTCAGTCATTACAAGCAGAAAATGATCCCAAACATGAATATTGTTCTATGTTTTGCCCTTCCAGACAATAAGAATGAGAGGTGGCTCAATTTAATGCATTCTCGAGGAATGAACTATGTGCCATGTTTTCCAGGCAGTTTGGAGACAGGCGTTAAGGTTTCTCTTTGTGTATTTGCCAACTGGAGAGAGAGAAATACAGTTTATGACATTGACCCTTCTTGACAAAAACAAGTGGGAGATGAACCACTTTTTATGAACAACCAATGACTTAACTGCACACTATATTCATGGACAGCTCTTGGGACTTATATCCTTCTGTTTGATTTTACATCCAGACCGGTTGGTATGTTGAAGCCACGCCTATTTCAAGGATGAGGACTTTGAGCGGCCAATGTTGGAATGTTTTAATTTGCAATGACTGTAAGTTTGCTTTCAACTTGGAAGATTTGTGTTCTGACACCTGGCCATCATTGCTGCCGGCACGTTCATCTTTCCTCTCTGTTGAAATTATTAAACCAGTACAAGTCTGGAAACATTCAATAACTAAACTGCACACTATGTTCATTAACAGGTCTTGGGACATACGACCTTTTATTTGATTTTTATATCCACTATCTTCCAGGTTTTCTTCAGCTCCAATGATGACCTAGGCAGTGAGTAAAGTAGATCTAAAGTATGAGACAGGAGTATTAAACCCATGCCACTAAGTCTACTGCACTCTATCCATCACCACTTTCTGCAAGTAACTGCTGATAAATCGTATCCATCTCCTTGAGCACAGCTAACCCTCTCTCCTCAATACCAATATACCGATCTTCAATCTCTTCATCGTCCACCTCAGGATGTGTCAGATTGATCCGCACTAACGTCGGATCACCTCCCCGATCAGTAAGGCTTTTGACCAAAGTCTCCGAGACCAAACGACAGGTGGGTACGTTGAAGCCGCAGCCTATTTCGAGGATGAGGACTTTCAGCGGCTCTTGTTGGGGTGTTTTAGTTGGCGACGATGGTAAGTTTGCTTTCAACTGGGATGATTCGTGTTCTGACCCTTGGACATCATTTCTGCCGGCACGTTGTTTACATAGTCTCAGCACGGCACGGTACCAATGCCGCCATCTTTCCTCTTGGTCGGAGTTATTAACCCAGTCCAAGTCTCGAAACATAAGAACAGCGGGGCGCGCCAGGTCGTTGCACCTTGGACACCTGGGCCAGTTTTCGGATGGCGATATCGGAAGGTAGTAATTCGGTTTTTCTGACTTTGTGGGGTGAAACATGTTCTGGAGAGGCGACAATCGAGGTTTTCCATGAACGTCTCCAATGTGCAGGTGCTGTAACCGACTCATCGGCATGATGATTATTGGTGGAATCCAAGTCCTCCACGGTTGCAAACTGATGTTGAAAATAACTCAACACTCCAGTAGCATCTTCATTGTCGTTTTCGGCACGACAACACTCTGTCTCAACTGGAATAGATTCAGATTTCTGTCTCTTTGCAGTGGAACTGCGACTGTGATTCAATGGCGAATCAACAAAAAGTACCTCACTTTTACTCGTCAATTCAAACTGTTTCTTTGTCTTTGTCCCATTTCGCATTCTCCCTTTTGTGGGAGGAGCACTCATCGTCACCGGATCTACCTCAAACATATGATCCAGGGGAAGTCTCCATAATCTCCTCTCCCAATTCTTCGGTCGCGCATCCTTCTCTTTCTTCTCTCCGTCCAACTCCTCATCAATAGATGTCGCAAATCCCTCCATGGATGTATCATTTGTCCCACATGCAAAATTTCTACACTGCCAAAGCTCGGTATTGCCATGACACTCTCTGATTTCATGACTTTGAAAAACATCGTAGGAATGTGCATCAACGTTGGAGGTGAAGAAAAAGAAGGCACCGGCTCGTTGTGTCGATACGTGGTATGGCTCTTGACTGCTGCAATGAGATGATGATACACTGTGGTTATAACTTGCGTTATCGTCGGTCGCGGCGGATGATGATGAAGATAATCGTGATCGTCGTTCCAATTTTTGAGTAATTCGGCGTATCTCGCGAGCCACGTGTGACTCTTCCACGCCCTCATCTTTCGCGTTGGCATCCGTCACATCGGCATGTCTCTTATCGCCACCGCGCCCCCTTCGATCAAGATTCTTATCTCTCCCCCATCGAGCAATAATGTCATACCCCTCATGAGGACCCACCTTCCTATAATCATTGATGCATTGTCCCCAAAACCCATAAAAGTATTGAGGATGTCGAATATCTTCTTCGTCGGGATAGTGAGTGGAAGGATGCGACGCCATCGTCACCCCCTCCTCGCATTGCGGCACGGCCGATTTGTCCCCCCGAGACGAGCACGCCACCTCTTGCCCCTCCATGACGCCCTCCCCCCACTGAAGCGGACGACATAAATCGCGATACCTCCACCCCCGTTTTCGATAGGCGTCAATGTCGGCCACGTCGAGGTATGTGGCTAGGCCGGAGTCGGCGGAAAAACCCGCTCCGGTAACGAGGAGGAGGACTTGGCAGGAGTGAAGATGGCGTGCCGCGGCTTGAATGGCGGCCTTGGTGGTTTGGGAGATGTTTGGTTCGTTGGTGGTTTCGCTGTTGTTGTTGACGGTGGCGGCGGTCATGATAGTATCGTCCAGTGTGTGATGGGTAATGGTGTTCGTGTCGGCATAAACAACATCCGCCATGGCTCTATCCAAAATCTCTTGGAGGTAAAGCGTATCGTCGGTTGTTGTGGCATAGTGATTAGGATCTGGAGATGGCCATTGAGTTAATGTGGACGAGGCGGACGAGCACGACGATGATTCTTGGTCGGATTTGGATGCTTGAGAAAACGACATGACCCATGGTCAAATTTGTGTTGCAAGATTTTCTACTTTTTCGGAGCAAGGAAAAGTCACACATCACACACACCACCACTTACTTAATGTCTCTCCGTAGAACGTACGGTGGATTCAATACACCAAGTTGCCGCCTGACGGTCAACCCCGTTCAACCTTGCCACCATGGCCATTTTCCCCACCTCACCCATCGACCATTCCCTGCCCTTCCGCTCTCTCCTACCCACTGCACCACTCCGCCTTCCCTCCTTTCCTCGCGCTCTCTTCAAGAGCTCAAATCCACCGTCTGTGAGCAAATTCACAAGAATTCCCTCTTCGCACTTGAACTCCTCGAATTCTTAAGGGACAAGCCCTCCGCGCCGCCACCTCGCACTCTCCGCGGCGTCGACGCCGCCACGGCAACATCGATTCTGCACATCCCCATTCCGAACACTCTTTCTCCCCGAGTCCTTCCTTACCCAAGGCACGAAATGCCCTCATCGACTCAGCCCGCTCAACACGACGATGTTGCTATGGAAGGAGTAACCCCCCCTCGCACTTCTGGTAACAAACGTGCTGCCGTGGACTCACCCCTCGTGTCTCCACCGCGTCCAGAAGCGGTTAACGGCCCCATTGCACGGGACAAAGATGACACAGAGCTGGTACCGGCAAGACTCGAGGAAAAGTTTGACTCACACCCAAAAAAGAAAGCATCGTCAACCCCATCTATCCCATCTCAGGTTCCGGGTGAGCCAGCTTTTGATTGGTTAGATCCAAAGATTTATGCAGAGCTTCTTGCGGACATTCCACCTCCTACTCCCGGAGAGGTTCTACCCTACGACTTTGATGAGGAAGACGAAGTCACCTCGTCATTAATCACCAAAATAAATGGCCTGAAGTTGGAAGAGGTTCTCCAGCAAAAAGTCATGAAATGTAGACTCCAGGATCGCTTTCAGGCGCATCCAAAATGGGGCCCCTTCCGACTAGCTTACTCCATTGCCTCCCCTGATCAAATTGACATCATTAATGCAAAAGGCAAGCGAGCTCATGCCTTCAGTCTCAAAGAGTACATCTTGAACAACTCGAACTTCTCCTTCGCTGTGGACGACATCACTACCTACACTCTCCTCTGTTACGCTGGACCCCTATTCCTCGCATTACAAATTGATAATGCCAAACAGTCGAATGCAATTCCTATGGAGTATTTTGGCCCCTTTCGGCTTTCGAGAAACCGAGACAATAGCAAGCTCATTTGTATTTCCTATGGCGAGGATGTTCTGTACTCCTTTGACCTAGCATCGGCTCCTCGACCAGCCAATGAACCATTAGCCTCAGCCGGTCAACAATGCGCTGCCACTCTTCTGCGACACCTCGCCTTTCAGAAAAGCATCTCCAAAACTCCTAAAGAGTCCAACAGATTCGCCCCATTGTCCATTGAATTCGCCAATCCCAACAAAGTCACCACAGGGCGCACCCGTACTCAGGAGCAACGGAAAGCATCTCAAAAGCTGAAGGATCGCAAAGACTCCGCTGACACGAATATGAGCTTGGACCCTGTCGACCTCGATGACATTAATAGTGAAGGATCCATGGCCCCAAACACTTCCCTTGGCTCAAACAAATCGTTGACACTCAGTCCAACCCTCCAGAAGGCCCTGGTAGGATTGGAAAAGACTCCGGAGGCGCTACTTGAGCTCAATCAGGCAAAACCACCAGTTCCCCCAGTTGAGATCCGTGTCATACCCCACGTGCCGGAGCTGAAAGATGACGATTCGTTGGGAGAAGCTGCCTGCTCCGGAGATGAGAAGAGCCCACCCAAAAAGAACCTTCACGACATTGCCTCGGTCCCCTCCACTGCAGGATCCACTGCGCGAGTTCTTCCTTCTCCACCCTCTCTAATCCCTCGACTATGCTGGAACCAGGCAGTGGGCAAACTTTGCTTTCTGTCAAAATACAACTCCAGCCCGACACCAAGCATATACAAGTAATGTTTTCCAGGTTAAAAGACCTCTTGTCCTACGTACAGGTTCTCAACCCGTCAGCAATGTTTGTCTCGCGAGGGCTTCAGCCGAATAATACCCCCCTCCCTAACCTTGTCTCGCCGGACAGCCCACATTGGCCTGACACGTATGCCGCCGCCATGGGTTGGTTTCAGTCCTCTACAGGCTACGTGTTTAAACAAGACCCTATCATGGAGGCACAACTCACAGCTCGCCTTGACACCCGTCGCAATCGAAATTCAATAGACGAAACGGACCCCAAGTGCAGGAAGTCTCGTAAGGGACCGGACAGGGATGCCAAAGGGCCTACGTCTGTTTATGTCACAGTCAATTTGTACTCGAAATTGACCGACGTTCATATGCTGCTTGAATCCATGAACATTGACCTACGCCGATTCAATATTAGGGTCAACCTTAAGGCGCTGCAGTGCTGGGAATCCCAATCAAAGAAAATGCTTTGCGGTGTTCAGAGCAGTCTCTGCCCTGTAGGCGTTAAACAGTTGCTTCTCCATTGTCTCAAAGAGATGGAAAAGAAATTATGTTGCCACGGTCGATTGAGCACCTTAGAATGGTACAATAAGGCACTGCCGGAGATCAATGTTGCTATACGTAGCATAAGGTAGCTTCGCCTTCCTGAGGACCCTAGGGAACGAGAACAACTGTCTTTCGACCCCTTTCCCCGCACTAGTAAATTCACGTACTTCTTGGAAGCAAGTGATGCTGTGTGGCTGCGTCTGGAACCGCTCCTTCTAGCTATGGTCGAAACAAATGATCTCTTGGCAGCATTTGGCCCTTCTGCTTGTGTCATGGAGGTACCTGAACCCAACCCTAACATAGAAAAGGTACGAGCGCATCACAAACATGGGCGAATCAGCATGGGATATAATATTGCGTCCACCATCGTCGAATGCTATGAGGTCCAATTATACGACTATGAAGTCAAGGTCAGGATGGAACCAGTAGAGATCTTGGATGAGTCCGGTACCGGTACGGGCACCTTCGAGACGCCTAAACCACCAATTACTTGTACTACTCTCAGGAAAGAACTGCAACGTATCCGGTTTAACAATGAGCAAATTTTTCATACAGCGGTCATGATTGGCAAGGCCCCGAAACCGGGATGTCTAGTGTGGTTGTTTCTTATGATCCCCACGCTCCCCTCTACAGAGAAAAGTATGAATTTGCTCGCAAGACGGTAGCTAATTTAGCTTGCTTCATGTATCACTGGTGGCAGCAGTGCGGCTATTCTGAAAGCACTCGGTCTCGGCTTATGAGGTCTTTTTACCTGAAAAAAGCGCAGTTGGCACCCCAATCGACATGGGATCCTAAGACTCTCACTGCCACATTGCACTTTGCCACAAAATCAGACACTTATTTGTAGGACAATGCCCGGTATGATCCGTACATGCGAAAGTCACTTTGTTGCCCGGCTACACAACCCACCCTCATTGACATGACAGATACGGTCCGGAAGAGCCTGCTAGACAGCCTTGGATATAAACCCGGAGAAAAAGCCTGCGACGTTGGGAGCAAAGTTAGCGGGGTTTCTCACCTAACGGGAGTTGCCGCTACGACAGGAGCTTCCACAGTAAACTCCGAAGCGACCCAGAACAGGGTATTACGCACCAAAGAGTACGCAAAACAGCTTGCCGACTCTAAGGTACTGAACGCTGAGCAGGCTGCCAAGATAAGCGAGCTAAAAGCTCAAATGCAACGTCTCACTGATATGCTAGCTGGGATTTCTCCTCAGCAGGGTGCCCCCCCCCCTTAGTGGAAGCGGAGTCACCCGCCCCCAGGATCCGGGGAGCGGTGTGACTCCGCAGGGGTCATAACCTCAAACCGTCTCTCATCCCACTTGGACACCGGGGGATGGGACTGCATGCAAGGTGTCCACGGGCCTGGTTTTGTCAGTAGGGTGGGAACCAGGGACCCGGTAGCTACCCCTACCGTTGGTGCTCCATCAAGTCAGGTGGCAGTTGCGCGCATCAATGCAAACCACAGCAACACTGGGGGACAAGGGAACACGGCTAGGGCACGTACTTCTAAGCATATTAAGAGTCAACAGCGTCTAGATCGCTGGAGGACAGTTGCCCAACATGCCGAATTAAAACTCAAATATCGAACAATACTTAGTGGTTACAGAGATTTTCGGGAGACATGCAAGGTCAATCATGAGGACATCGACCGCGCGATGCACAGCTGTCCTCGGGAACGGGACGACATTTACTATAGCGGCGATCCTATCGAGGGCAATCAGATGTCCCGAGCTCGTGATACAGAGATAAGGGAAATGCAGAGAACATTAGAACTGCTGGAAGATGGAGGAGTTGGCTTTCTTCCTGAAAACAAGCGCCGGGGGTGGATTCAAATTATGTTTGAGAATTGGAATAGCTTAGGCGTCTTTACCCACACATGGAAGGTAGACCGGCTCAAATATCTCGTTAAGCACTTGGAAATAGACCTTCTGGCGGGGTGTGAGGTACATAGTGACTGGACATTCGTCGATCAAGACTCTCGTTTCCCCGATATCTTATCCCAAGCGGCAGCCATAAAAGGCCTGGCATCACACAACACTACGGAGCGAATACAGTGTGAAGAAACGGGAGGAACGGCAGTGGCAGTGACAGGGCGCTTAGTCGACATCGTCAGTGAGACTGGTTCGGACCCGACCGGGTTAGGTCGATGGACATGGCTGAAACTGGGCAGTGGTCAACCTACCACACGTGTCGTCTGTGGATATCTACCATGTAAACCCGGCCGGTCCTCTAGAGGTAGAACTGTGTGGGAGCAGCACCGAAGATATTTCGAATCGAAGGGATATTTTCGTTATCCCTCCACGATCTTTGTTGAAGATATCACAATGGCCATTTCGACTTGGAGACAGGATGGAGAAGAGGTTATCCTGGCGATAGATGCAAATCAATACATATATGATGGTAAACTTGCCTCTACCCTCAGGGAATTTTGCCAGATGTCGTGCTTATTCGAACCCGTACTGGGTGAGCACATTCCCAACTCGCACTTCAGAGGCCGCACCGCAATTAGTAGGATGTTTGGTAGCCCGGGGCTAGTTTCCAATAATGCGATGTGCTTTCCGCATTGGTATGGCATTGGGGACCACAGGGTCTTCGTTTTAGAGGTGAGCACGGCTTCCCTTTTCGGCGGAGACTTCCCAACGATTGCCACCCCACGGGGGAGGTCGCTCAATTGTAAGATCACGCGAATACGGGACCAGTATTGTCTCCGGCTTTCGCAACTGGCAACGCGACATAAGATGGAGGAGAAGTTACAAAAATTGGAACTTACCCGTTGCAGTCTTTCCCCAAACCAACTCTAACCGTACCATGACAAGTGGGACAACAAATGGGGTGAACTCATGGCTTCCTCCAAGAGAGCATGCTGCAAATTCCGAAGCTGTGCCATTGAGTATAGTCCCACTGTGGGACAGTGGCTAAAACGACGTTCAATTCTAAATTGGATTCTCAAATGGCACGAGGGGAAGGTGCCTGACACCAGAAACTTGGGTCGTGCCGCTCGACGGGCGGGCATGGAGTCTCCACTATCACTAAGTTACATTGAAGTTGAAGCCAGACTCCAGGCCTGCCTCTCAGAGCTTTTCCAGCTACGATCGCAAGCACCAGAACAATGCCGGAAACACCTACAATGGCGGTTATCCTTAGCGAGGTCCAGGGACGACGAAGTCACGGCCACTGAAATTAGCCATACTATTCAAGCCAAAGCTAAGCAAAAGAGACAGAGAGCCATTAATAAGGTTGTACGCCCGCCCAGAGGCCGGTCGGTCCTCCGTGTGACAGCTCCCCTGGACGGGCTTGATGCCACTCATGATACAAAGCACACAGTTGAGAGAGTATGTTGCTAACATCTTGGAAGTAGGTTTTCTTTAGGAGCTCGCGTGTCGATAAGCTATGGACAATTGGCCGAGGACACTGGCCCTCTGGGTGACACCAAGGCCGCTAGACGTATCCTCGATGCGACGTATAAATTCCCAGCTAACAGCGATGATGCAATAGTTGACATTCTCCGGTCCGCGGCTCGTATTCGCCTCGAGATGGACAAACTGCCTCAACATAGCACTGATGTCACTGTCGAGGACTTCCATTCCTTCTGGAACACTGCCAAGGAGTCCACTTCTTCGTCCAAGAGTGGATGGCACTTCGGCCATTATAAGGCTTTCTGCTCCAACCCATACCTGGTCTCCCTCCACGTCAGAAACATTAACTTGGCAGCTAACAAGGGGTTGCCGCTATCCAGATGGAAACAAGGAGTCACGGTGCTATTAGAGAAGGTTGTTGGTAATACCCACATTGCCAAGCTTCGCGCGATCTGTCTGTTGGAAGCGGATTTTAACTGGTGGTTATAGGTCATCTTCGCAAAGCGAATGATGCATTGTATGCTTTCACAAGACATAATGACGTGGAACAAGGGGCAACTGCGGGCAAAACAACTATTGACACTTCCATGCTTAAACAACTCTACTTCAATCAGGCCAACATATTACATATTCCGTGTGCCGTGTCCAGTAATGACGCGGCTAACTGCTACGACTCGGTTAATCATGCCGCTGGTAGTTTGTCGCTTCAAGCCATGCACGCGCCGATCCATATGATTCGTTGCTACTTCTTATGCATTCAGACGATGCAGTCTTTCCTGAAAACTGGTTTTGGTATGGCACGAAAGAGCTACGGGGGCACCACAGCGAATCCTTTCATGGGCCTTGCACAAGGCAGCGGTGCCTCACCGGCGGCATGGTCTGCCATCAGCACCGTCGTGTTAAAGGCTTATAAAACAAAGGGATTTGGCGCAAACTTTCTATCAGCATGGTCAGGGGTGTGCCTATGCCTCGCGGCCCTGCTGTATGTGGATGATACGGATCTGCTACATATTAGTCGGGATCCCAGGGAGTCGGAGGTACTGTTGTTTTGACGGGTCCAGCGCGCTACTTACTATTGGGCGCAACTCCTCCAAGCCACAGGGGGTAGTCTGAAACTGGCAAAATGTTATTGGTACTACATGTCGTACAGGTTCACTGGTGGTCACGCCTTCCTGAAATCGGCGAAAGAGCTCACGCAGTACGAGCTGGTCATCCCACAGACAGCAGATAAGGATATTGATATAGAGCTAAAAGACCCATCCGTTGCATCTGAAGTCCTCGGCGTTTGTCCAGTCCTTCTGGCAATGATGGTAAGCATCTCCAGCATATGATGAAGAAAGCTAAGTCTTGGGCAGATCGTGTCATGACTAGCTCGCTCAGTCATTCGGAGGTGTGGCAGAGCCTACGGACTCAGGCATTGCCGTCTGTCACATATGGACTGGTCAAAATGATGGTGTCGCGGGCGGTCCTGGATAAAGCCTTCTCCAAGTGGTATCACTCCTTTCTTCCAGCCTTAGGCATCAATCGAAACATCGCCCTTGAGTGGAGGAACCTACCGACATAATTCCAGGGATTGGGCCTGCCTCATATAACCCTGGAAAAACTGGCTGTATCATTGCAGTATATCCAACGACACTGGGGTTGCAAGTCGCAGTATGGCATCGCTCTCCGTAGTGTCTTTGAGCTCGTACAAATTGAGGTCGGGTTAGAATGTAACTTCCTATTACGCAACTACAAACGATTCGGCCATTTAGCATTGCACACATGGTTTAAAATGTTGTGGGAATATTTGGACACTACCAAGTCACTCTACGTCTGGACAATATACTGGTGCCGATGGTTCGCGATCGGGATAAGGTGTTTATGGAGGAGGTGGTAAAAGTGGCACCTCAGTCACAATGGCAATCCATTAACCAGACGCGTCGGCACTTCAAGATATACTTCCTCTCCCAACTACTTCTATGTGATGGCATCACTGTCAATCCACTTAAACTGCGCTTCTCTCCACAACCAGCATCCCAAATGACTTTTCCCCGTGAGCAACCCACGCAAGGCGACCTTCTTCCATGGCGGAGTTTTGTCCCTCCTTACTTCGAAGACCTTTTGCCTGTCTCCACGACTAGGAAAATTTCTGCGCCGCCCATACGATTCTACTCTTTGGTATACTATGCCAGATCGCACCATGGTCGTCAAACAACCTCTGGATTCGGCGCCGACTCTCTACACACCTGTCAGGCGTCGTCACAATACACGCGGGCGACACACCTACGTGGCCTCTATCGATACCCCACCACACCTAGTGCGCCCTCATGCCGCCTCGGTCGTTCTCTCACCAGGAACTCCTGACGTCTTCGTACACTCCCAGTCAATTTTGGTCGAGGCACCCGCGCCACAAAAACTCTCCCTCCAACAAACCCTATGTGAGTGGGGTCAGGAGCACATTTGGTCCCAATTCTCCTCCACTGACAACGATCAGTGGATATTGGATGCTTACAGCAGAGGGTCTCTTGTCCTATGCCATGACGGCTTGTACATGCCACATCAAGACACCTTGAGATGCTCAGCGGCGGTGCTTATCGTGTGTACTCATCGCGCGCTTCAAGCACAAGTAGTCTACTGTGAGCACACTGACTCCCACACAGCCTCCAACTATCGTGGAGAACTCATTGGAGGGGTGCTGGCAACTCTACTCCTCCCGGCACTCTCGGAAATTGCTCCATCTCCGCCACTGGGATCAAGCCTCCCAATTTCTTGTGACAACCTTGGCGTCGTATGTCATGGGAACGTGTTCCATCGTGCGTTGCGTGAGAAGCAAGTCCAACATGACTTGATGTGCTTACTAAAGAGGAACTTAATGGCCCTACCTCATGCTGTGTCGTATAAACACGTGCACGGACATCTGGATGACGGCGCAACTTTCAAGAGCCTTACTCTTCCACAACAGTTGAACGTGATGGCTGACACTCTCGCCAAATCTGAGCTGCACTGGTGTATTGAAGCGACGTCTGGCGGCCCTCCGCTGTACCCGTTGGAACCGGTGAGAGTGTTTTGTCGGTAGGACTAAGATGACGTCCTCGATTAAATGGTCAATTTACCAACATTGGGGCAGGCAAGTTGCGATACTACTGTTTGAACCCAGGCATATAGTCAGCCGGTTCGTATTCCCAACTCTTTACTGGGAAGGCATGGAGCGGTGTGTATCTAACTATCCACAAATGTTTTGGTCGTGGATGACAAAACACGTTTCGGGCTTTTGCGGGACAAACCGGCACCTCTCCCGGATAGACACTGCAGTAGTGAACGCCTGTCCGTGCTGCAGGCATGGCGATGAGTCTGTTGCACACATTACGAGATGTCCTGATCCTGGCCGCAGGACCGCCCTGTCTCAAGCAGTGGACAACCTTGAACACTGGCTGACAGCGAATCATGCCGATGGTAGTATGACTTCTTGTATCACTGCGTACCTCATAAGTGGAGGAGAAGGGTCTATGGCCGAGATAGCGCAACCATTCCCGCACCTCAGGAAGTGGGCGTTAGAACATGATACGTTAGGGTGGGATAACTTTTTGGAAGGGAGGATTGGGAAAACACTGATTGCCATACAAAGAGCTCAACTCGCTGACGGTAACTCAAAAATGCACATAGAGACGTGGGCCTCGAAGTTGATTCGCCACCTGCTGGCGATCACTCATAGTCAGTGGGTCTATCGTAACACAAAAATCCACTTACGCCTAGTTGAAGGCAAGATGGTGGTGGAACATGATGAAGTCATGCGGGAAGTATTGCACCTTTTAGCAACGGACCCAGAAGACATATTACCACAGCACAGGAGCCTGCTCGAAGTGGACATGCACGCACTGGAGAGAGGATCAACTGTGGATCGACAATACTGGGTTGCTGCCATGACTAGTGCCTTGTCAGCTGCCAGCACCATCCCTGCTGTGAGAGTTTTCGACACATCAGGCGAGACAGCCACACTGGATGACCAGATTGACAACATACCCGCAATAGGTCCAATGTGACCTCCACAGGAATTAGCCCGCCAGAGGGCTGATATCACCTCACACGAGGTATGAAGAAGGTTTCACTCTGTATCTTCTGTGTGGCTAGACTGCCACTGCTCTGCCTTGTCGGAAAAGAAAGACTATTGTCCATGCCTCCCCCCTGTTACTATAGTTAATTGCACGATTTACTAAGAGATATTTGATATTTGGGTTGCAAGATTTTCTGCAGCAAGCAAGACAGAAGCTGACAGAAGAATCAGCTTTAAAAATAATGGAGGAGGAGGACTTATCTAAGGTGGGAGCGCCCATTTTGGAAACAAGATATAGTTTTAAAGGTAAGTATACATCAATACATTGTGACTGCCTACGTACGTCAAACTTAAAACATTTTGTTTACATGTAATTATGTGTATGTACATCGTATAAATGTCTGTCATGGGCTAAGTTGAAAAAGACGTATTCACTGGAGGAGAAGGAGAAGGAGAAGGAGAAACAGGGGCTTAGCTTCCAGCACAACTAATATTTTTAAAAACCTTCATAATGTCCTTCAATATCACATGCAAATCCAGGTGGTCTGGTAGATGACGGGGTCTAATTTGATGAGACTTCTGGCGAGACCCATTTTCTCGCCTTTCTTGCCATAAATAATGGACTTTTAAGAATGGAGTCGTCAGACGTTGTCAAGAAAATTTTAATGGTCTTCATCAGGTAGTCACATGGGCCATCCATGTAGTCATGCTTTGTCATCAGGGTGGTCAGGGTTCTGTTTTGGTTGTCGCTAAGGAGGTCAGATGTCATCAACAGTAGTGACATTGGTCGCCACAGAAGATTCGGGAGGTTGTAACTTAGGCTTGTAACTTGTCCTTGTCATCATGTTGTCATACTTTTAGTCACTTGGTCTCAATCACGGGAGCAGTTATTTGCTGGAGGTCATCAATGTCTTCATGTGTGTCGTCAGTGACATCATGAGGAGTAGTCACAAGGTAGTCACAAGTCATAACAGGGGTCATCAAAGTGTCTTCACCACTAGTTGCTCGGGTCATCAAAGAGTCTTTGCCACTGGTTTTCAGGATTGTTAAAATGTTGTCACCAACTGTCATCACAGTTGCATGAAGCTTGTGAAAGGTAGTCACATGAGTCAAAAAATTGTCTCAATTGTCTCTTGTCACCAGTTTGCCTCACCAAAAACTTCCATTTGGCAAAGTTACCTGTCTTACTGGTTTCAAAATTTGTATTTGGAAACTTTCAATAATTTATGCTTATCTTTGTTGAGCTAGTGTGATGACTGTCAAGCGTGTCAAGAATGGCTGTTGCACCCATTCACTGCAAACGAAGTTAGTAAGGCTTGTGTTACTGTTAGTTAAACTGTAAGTAAGATTTTTTACTTACAGAATAGCTAACAAGAGGTGCAACGGTCCGTTCAAGGGCTGGAGTCATGAATTCTTTCTCACTTCTTACTATCTGTCAGTAAGGTCATGGGGACAATTTCGAATTTCGACAGACTGCTTACAATTTTACTAACAGAGAGATCTAAATGATTATTTTTGAATATCTAGCTGCTTTTAGAGCTAAGACACCTTAGCCCAATGGATTCATTTCATTTCTATTGTGCTGTTGCATTCATGAGGATCAATCGAATTTCAGATCTCAACAGTATCATACCATAGAGGCCTTAATCAATCAATTTTGTTAGTAAAAACGTTAGCAAAAATGAATGTTGTTAGTAAGACTGTTAGCAAGTGCAAAAAAACAATCAAGAGCACTTAGGTATCAAACTTACTAACAATTTATCTAACAATAACAATAATGACTTTTCACGAAATCTCACGAAATTCGGCTCAGTACATCTCCTACATACAATTTGTTAGCAAGAGACAATTTATCACTAGCAGTCTTGCTAACACCTTGTTTGCAGTGTTGAGTTACAGGTGATGGCTTTGGAGCTTATGAGTTTTGCTATTGTACAATATGGAACCAAGGTCATACATGTCAGAATTGAGTGTTGCCCATTATTTGTCAGATATCTTTGGCCTTTGACCACTGGTGTGGCCTGAAAATCCATCCCCTGAGACCTGGTCAACTTGAAAGCTTAAGTCCGTTCTATATGTCCTCATGTTGTCAAGATTGCCAACTCAAATTAGCTTCCATATGAGGGGGTCTAAATTGAGATAATGGTTCAAAGCGCAACATGTAGAAATTGGTATATTTTCTAGGCTCATGTTGATGTCAGATAGCAAACATGTTGAAAATTGTGGGATGATGCTATGATGATGTCCCATCATGCACATCCATGCAGGATAATTGTTTTACTGTCACTTCAAGTAAACCACAGACAGAAGGTTTCACATCCAAGTTATTCTCAGTCAAATCAGGCACTAGATCACATAGGAATAGTAAGTTGCAGCCTTCATGGTTCAAAGTCCAGTCAATGGGCTAAACTAAACTCTGACTTGTACCATTGCTTCGCCAGCTGGGCCAGCAAGTCCAGCTTGTGCAATAAATAAAAATTGGTGCCAATGTCATGTCTGTCGTTTAGCATCATTTTGCATCATTACGCATCATTTTGTGTCGTTTTGAGTCATTCTGCATCAAAACTCAATTGATGACTTTCAAACAAAATAACTCAAAATTGCGCAAGAGCACATATTGAGTCATAAGAATCCCTCATTAAAAGAGAGATGTTGTTGTGCGTAGGGATGTAGAAGAGCCAATCAAAAGGCAACAAGAAAAGGGCATACACAAAGTATGGTTGTGTTGTACCACAGAAATGGTAGAAGCGTGTAACATCATGTGCATGAATCGCAGGACATTACTGTCATACTCAACCACATACTGTAGGTATATGCGCTCAATCAAGTCATCCAATTTGTATCTCTAGGTGCATACACGGTGTTTGTATTCTGACACCTTAAGTTGTATAATATCATTTTGAGTCATTTTAGTCATGACTCAGTGGCTCAAAATGATGCAAAATGGCTCAAAGTTACTCAAAATGAAGAAGAAATAGTATTATAGTTTGGCATCATTTATGTGAACTTTCGTAGCTTATGAAATAATTGAATTTTATACTCCCGTGAAACTTTCTGTGAGTGTGGTATATTTCTGAGATTTGTTGAATTTGTCCGTTGAAAAAGTGACAGCCAAACAGCCATTGCACGAGCTCACAAGGGGACAACAATCACATGAGTTTAATCACACTTTTGCAAAATGTACTGGTGTAACAAGCAACCATGAACAATGCACAGCCCCAAGATGGGTCTTCTTTTAATCCACGCTCCCCTGAAGACTATAACACTGGAGAGGTCCAAGCTGAAGAGGACCTCCTGTTCATGACACTGAAGACTGCCACAGTATCAAGTCTGACTTTGAAGATGACCCTCCTGTCCATGACACTGAAGACTGCCACACTGAAGATATTGAATCTGGTGAGTACCCTGCCAATAAAGAGACTGCACTTAAATCCAGGAAATCCAAGTTTTATGCAGAGGTTGATAAAAAGATGACTGCCATATGCCAAGATCAGAGAGCAAAACACATCATGAGTGACGACCAATTTCATGAAAAGCAAACACATCATGAGTGATGATCAATTTCATGCAACACATGAACTTCTTCCTCTCCATCAGAAATGCAACACCAGAGAGAGTACTGTCCCTCATGAAAAGCTACCTACATGAAATAGCCTACAAATGGGTGAAGAGGTATGATTTGTTCATTGTAAACACCAGCAGCCCCTTGATCTACAAACAAGAGACTGGTGCTACATAAGACTCATGCCAGAGAATGGCTCATTAAAGCCATGTCTTTGATGTTGTTCAAGAGATCCATGAGTTGGAGAGGGGAAATCATCATCCCAAGTCAAAGACTTTGTATAAAACAGTGTTTGCAAAGTATGGGAAGAGCATTCCCTGGTGGATCTCTGAAATTTTTCCAAAGTTCTGTCCTGTTTGCATTCACACCAAAGTTAGAAAAAACCAAAAGCAGGTCATCGACCACTATTATAACTAGAGGGATGAGACTGCAGGCACAGATTGATCTGATAGATTACCAAAGCATACCTGACGGATCATTTAATTATGTTCTGGACTAGCAGGATCATTACATACAGTTTGTCAGTTACGCCCCCTGAGGCAACTGACCCACAAAGATGCGGCCATCAAACTCATATACATCTTCTGCATTTTTGGGCCACCCTTCATTCTACAAGCTGACAATGGGGAGGAGTTCAGTTACACAGCTAAGAATTCAAGCCATGTCAAGTTGGATGTATAGGTAAGAAATTTGTAGGTAAGAAGAGAGTCGTTCTAACATCACATCAATCTAACTCAGCTTTCATTGCAAAAATGAAATCAAGAGGCTGTGACCAGGTATCATTCTTGTCACTGGAAAACCTTGACACTCAAAGTCACATGGAGGAGTAGAGCAACAAAATGGGACTGTGGAGGAAAAATTACAAATTGGATCCATGCTAATAAGTCCACACATTGGGCTCAAGCTCTCCCTTTCATTCAGTGGTGCTGTAAGACTCAGGTGCATCATGGAATAGGCAGAAGCACACCCTACCATCTGATGTTTGGCGAGAATCTTGAGGTGGGAATTTCAAATTTACCCATTGATCCTAACATTCTAGAGAGTTTGGCAACTGATATGGATGTCCGTTCCTGCTTGGGACTTCCACCAGATGTACCTCTGGAAGATACCACCATCTTAGATGATGAATCCAAAAAGGCACCTGCTATAAAAAAGAACAAGCCAAACACAGAAGTACCAAAACAAAAAGCACATACACCAACATTTCATTTTGAGGGGTTAAAGGTTGATGCAAACAACAAATTAATTTGCGTACTCCAGACAAAGCAACAGTCAAACGATGGAAGATGACTTTTTTGGATGGAAGGGGGTAGGTATTCAATGTGGGGTATGTTTCAAGATTGTGCCCACTCATATTTCTTTCAGTGTGCTAGGTGAACTTATGGTGGGGATGGAGCCACCTGAATCCATGGGGAAGAGTCCACCACTAATCTTTTGAAAAAGATAAACTGGAACAAAAGACATGTTCAGTCACTCACATGACAAAGAAGACAGATCAACCAAAAGACAGACAGGCTGGAGGTACTGATGAAATTGGACACAATGTTCAAGATTCAAGATTCACCAACAGCAAATTTTCACAATGAAACAAATGATGAATGAATCATTCTGATGACGATGTTGAAACATTCAATCCGGAACATCACTGTCACCGTACAATGATGGCCATTAGGGTTGGTTGTCTATTCTTATGAAAACTACAACGCCTATAATTCCTGTTACTTTGACTGATGAATCCTTGCATTCTTTTAGAACCGTGCGTGCAATTGCAAGGAAAGTCTACAAGAACATGGGAAATGTTGGATGAGTTCGGAGAAAGTGTGCTTGACACTATTGGAGACACTGGTGATACAAAGCTTACAGATCTTTGTGGCAAGTGGTTAAAACCTCCAACTTTAGATGACTTTTAAAAAAGCAATGCTCTTAGGCGAAAGGCAACATGGGAAGGAAGGAAACAAACATTGAAGGAATCAACTATGATGACAAAACTATGAAATGTCCCATATTGGTCTATGGTCAATCAAGGTTGTCTTATGAAGAAGGCATCTCAAGCAATATCCATTATAACTACTTTGGATGTGGGATCCATTGTTCAAGTGCCACTTCATGATATGGACACAAGAAAGGTAGACGGTAAGAATTTGAATTTGGTTGTTCTAGAGATTTTAAAACGGAAGGATAGTATGCCATGCTGTATCATTTGGCTTGCAACGCTGGTGTTCTTGACACACTCTACCACCCAATCTACGTGACAGCCGTACAATCAACAAGTACAGTTTTGGGGCTGGACAGTACTGGATTATCCATAATAAAAGAATGAAAAGCAGTAGCATCAGAGTCCATGGTTGGTGGTCAAGGAAAACACCTTGGATGTGGGTGCAAAAGTGTTGCATGGCACACAGGAAAGTGTGCATGTTATAAAGTGGGGTTACTTTGCATTTCTAAATGTCATGGAGGCATCAACAAAAAGTGTGTGAACAAAGAGTAGTTTAATGATGATAGTTGTTTGTGTAAGAGAACCATGACACATTCAATCAGGCAAATATGTCACTCAGGCCAAACATGAGTGCCTATGTAATGATAGTGTCCAAATGGGGATAGCGCAATCCCCATTGGAGCACTATCACAACTACATACAATAGTAGTGACAAAATGGGGATAATTGATTGCCCCATTAGGACACCAGTGCCCCAATGGGACTAATTGATTGTCCCAATTAAGGCACTGGTGCCCCTATGGGGCTGGCGATGCAATGGGAATTTGAGCCTTAGTCCCATTCTAGTGGACACCCAGTTCTAGAACAGGACTTTGATCATGTGCCCAGTTCTAGAACTGAGGGTCCAGTTCTAGACCCGGGAGCCCCATTAAGGCATGACGCCAAAACGGGGAGATATAAGTCCAGTTCTAGAACTGGGACAGTGCTGAAATTGGATCCAACATCAATGTACTGTCGTGATCACTTCCAAAAATTGCATGCATAATGAGGCCCACAAGACAGGCAACTCGCAAAAACTTTGGGTATTTTAGTGACAAAATTTCAGCTAAGTGACAACTTGGTAGAATCGTTATGACCTGCATGAATCAAACTGAAGACATTTTGACGACTCAGACAACTGAAGGGATGCAAAATGACTCAAGCGATTACATGTGATTTGTCAAAATGTTGTCAGTGAAGACCCAGTTACGAACGGCAGAGCTGTAAGTGAAGACCCAGTGATGACCCACAGAGTCATCAGTTAAGACTCGGTGATGGCCCAATTGTCTTTAGTGAAGTCCCAGTTATGACTCACTTAGTCAATTATGACTAGCATTTTAAACAATGTTAATCTTGTTTAGTGGTGACCTGCCAGATGACCACTTTTGGAACAAAGTGACAACATGTTACAACCTCGTGACAACCCATTTGTTGTCAGTGACAAACTACTTAGTTGTCAGTTAAGACCCCGTGATGACTGATGACCCATTTAGTCATCAGTGAAGTCCCAGTGACAACCACAGAGTCATCAGTTAAGACTAAGACCCAGTGATGACCCACAGAGTCATCAGTAACAACTTGATCACAACCCATTTGTTGCCAGTTAAAGAAATAACTGATGACTCAGACAACCCACCTTACAACAAGTCAGAACCTGACTACTTTGGTCAGGACTAAAGTTAAAGTGACAACTCTTGCCAAAATTGATTGCCTAAAACTGGACATTTTTTGGTGAGTTGCCTGTCTTGCCATTCTGTGGATTGCCTATTTTGATTTGGTAATGCTCTGAATAGGCTTGAAGCAATATATACCCTGTAAAAAGGCAAACACCTTGTTCAGGAGTAGATTTGAAAAGAGGTTTTGGTCCTGTTTATTTTCGTAATTAGATGTGACACAACATTTTTAGATATTTTCTGCAATCATGTACCTTACAGAAAATACAAATTCACCCACCATGTGCTTTCATGTCCCATCAGGATCTGATAAAATATGAGGAAATGGAGGCAGTATTTTACCAAGAAGTCCAAGAGATCCTCTGAGGTCTCGCAGATCGTCCAGGAGATCTTTTTTATACATAAGAATTGTCAAGCAAAAAGAGAACACTGATTTTTGACGTAAGAATCGTTGAGCACACTTACATTGCACAATTAAATATGTAGAGGTGGTGTCATCGGCACCACATAATTCTAAAAATACCAACATCTGCAACCGAGTTGCATGTTGGGGCTAGCAGGCCATTCGTTCTGTTTTTTAACTAGCTTTTTCCACCATATCCGCCCAGCTATGCTGGCGCTCTGGTCCACTGAAATCAAATCAGTTTATCAGACCCACCAAGATGATTGTGACAATCAGCACTGTCTCTGCTGCCCAAAGGCTGGCATCAAGAGGAAGGGGGTCTGGGAACTCCAACGAAGTTGCCACCACCATCACCGGAGATGTTGCCAGTGAGCTGGCTAATGAGTTGATGGTAGCCCTCAGCACTGCTTTGGTACTCTCAGGGTGAGGATGCATCCTCGGCCTGTATGTTACCACACCAAGTGTGGCAAAAATTGCCAAAGCCACAATGTACCCGTGGCACCAAGCAAAGTCAAAAACCCAAAGGGGCTCTGTCCACCTTTGCCAAATGAAGCAGGTGGAGATGAAGCTGCCGGATCTCCCTGTGCCAGCATAAAGGCAGTGCCCAAAGAGAAAGGTGCCCTCTCCTCTCCAAAGGATGACTTGTCCATGGATGAGTCCCCTAGTGGTGATGGGTGCACCTCCCTGTGCAAGCTTCCTGTCAACACTCACTTGCCTCCATGGTGTACCCTTGACCGACAGCTACTGAAGAAGGAGGTGGCAGCAGAAAGCTGCAATGCAGATCTTGCCGCCACAAGGGAATGTCCTTCAGAGGGAACGAGACATCACCACTTGGTGAAGACCCCAGGACTGACTGCCTTGCAGGCTGGTAGGCAGCACGGCAGGAAGAATTCAGGGAACCCCATGACTGTTGATGAGCCCAAGGACAATGAAGAGGATGACAAAGCAGGAGATAGGAACACTGGATGAAACAATGCCCCTCCCCTATCTGCTGTGCCTCCCCCTCACCAACCCACTGGTGGTGGAGCTGATGTACCTGGCAACAATAGAGACAACTCAATGACGACTAGAACAAGGATGAGGAAGACGACTCTGATGACAGCAGCGACGGATCCGATGAATCCGACACTGTCCTGGTGGTACTCAAAAATGGAGGGATGGACAAGTTCTACAATGCCCAGACCCCCAATCGGAAAGCAAGAGTCGGAATGTTCAGAACATTCTGTGACCTCACCAACCATGATGCCAACACCAAAGTGGTCTACTTTGGCATATACAGCAAGGACTGTCTCACTGAATTCCTCCACTAACACTCGAAGGATACTTTTACCCAGTGGCAGAAGAATGGGTGATGGTGCTGTCACCCCCTCAACAGGACCACATAAAGTGTACTGCCAAGTATAAAATATACATACATTTGTTAGTAAGTCTTAACTAACAACTTACTAACAATCTTTTTGAAGTGAAGACTCTAGGCAAAATTTGCCCGACCTAGTTCATTCCCTACGTTGTCAGTTAGGCATGTTTATAAGCCAGAATCTTTTTGTGATGACAGTTCTGTGCTTTGTAAAAGTGCAGAGTAAATACAGCCATGGAAAAGTATGCCATGAGCTCTAAAAGGTATGAATTAGGAAAAAATATAATCTTTTAGATGTTCATGTTTTGTGTGATAACAGTTCTATGCTTTGCAAGAATTCATAGTAAATACAGTCATTTGAATCAGGAGAAACAGATAATCTTCTGGTTGTTCATGTTAGTAAAGTTGTAACAGTCCCCATCCAGTGACAAATTTTCATCCTAGCTTACTACAATATTAGTAAGGAGTGAGAAAGCATCCATGACTAACCCTCTAGATGGTTCCACTTTGTGTTAGCAATTCAGGTTAAAAACTTTTCTTACAGTTTAACAGCAGAAGCACTAGTCCTACTAACAACTTCTTTCCAGGGGCTGTAAGTTTAATCACGTGGGAAAGAATAAGGTAACACAGATTGTGTAATCCCAAGTAGCAAGTGTATTTGTTTGAAACTTATGGTAGTGCCAACCTGCCTAACTACTTATCAGGAGGCTGAATACATATCCTATGTTGTTTTCCATATGCTGTCCTGGTGGTTAGAGACTGTTAGAGAAACTATGGAAAGCCTCTTGGGGCAAACCTGTCATCAGAAAAAAATGCCGATTGTCCATTTGGGATCCATCCAGTGGAGGCTTGGTCATAGCTACAGAAAAAGTAGAGCTTCCTTCAAATGAGAGGCTAGATCTTGGATCCTATTGTAAAACTCTACAATAGCAAGGATCAACAGCAGGACTTTCAATCAGGGCCCATAGGTGTTGTTTCCATTCAATACTGGCATGATGCTTGCCATGGTACAAAGGTTGACTTTCTCTGCAATGTTGGTGAGAAAAGAGGGAAATGGGTGATAAAAACATATTTTTAACTTAGATTTGCTAAAAAGCACAAGATTTACCAACATTGTACCCCTATTTGCCAAACTTTAAATGTAAACAAAAAGAATTATGGGGTGACCATTTGCAAGGCTGTTCTGAATCGATTCTAAACCCATTCAATCTGAGGTTTGGTTCTGGAAGGCACACTTTCTAAATAATTATAGGAAATACATATGGTACATAAGTAAGTATCATGGACAAAAATGAAAGTAATATTCTGCTGGAAAAGGAATCTTGTGTAGCTGACCAATAGCTGACCTTTTAGAGACCAACAGCAGACTGCAATTGCTGATGATAGCAGTCCAGCCACAAAGTGGCCTAACAAACGACCAACATGATTATCACTGTCTGTCACACCACACCACAAGCAATTTATGATACAATATCCCCTTTGCCTAACGTTGTCCAGATTTGGATACATAAAAGAGATATGAGAAGAAGATAAGGGCTTGCTTATGACAAGCTGAGCCATTGTATACCACTAATTACTTGCCACTGACCAACTCCCGACCAAATCATGGCAGAGCAGACCATGACTACCTTGTTGTCTCTAAACTACCTTGTTGTCTCTAAAGGTGATTTACAGTTGTGCATTTTTGGTCCCACAGAAGTATGTACTAAAACACATTTCTATATCATTATCAAATGAAGGGATTTTGGCTGGAGTGTCCCAGTGGGTATCTGGTATCCACGACAATCTTATGAGGATGTGAAGCACTTGTGAAGCACTACTCAGTACATATTGGACCTTTGTGACAATTCAAGAATCAAGCCTTTTTCAAAATCTTAAATCTTAGGTCTATGGAAAACCGAGCCAACTATTCTTCTTCTTCTCCTCCTCCTCCTCCTCGTCCCTCACCTCCTTCTCCTTCAGTGAGACACTTTTTCCACCTTTGACCATGACTGGTACTTCAACAGCATTTACATGATTAATTACCTGTAACTAATTAATTTTTGGGGTTGATATACATGGGTAGTCAAAATATTTTGATGTCTGCTTACATTTAAAATTATATCTTATTATTCATGTGCAATGCACACATGATGTGCATGAGACAAATGTGCCCACACTAACAAAGCATAGACAAGCCACCGTTTTTTAACCTAGTAAGACCTCTTTTTCAGTGAAGTTTCTTCTGTCTAGCTTGCTGCAAAAACTTTATACTTCCAAAGTCTTCCCAATGTGATTAAATCGGGACTAGGGGAAGTGCTCAGACTATGCTCCACCACAGTGTTGGCCTGGTGAAGGAATTCAACCATCTGCTAATCAAATGTCGTGAGCAATGAGGGAGTGGAATGACCTGAGGAGACCAAAGGAGTCAAGTGGGGAAAGATTTCTTTGAATAAGCCTCTTGGAACCAATGGATCATCAGCTCATCATGTTTCGCTGTTGATCCTTCCATTCCGCTGCTTGGTATAGTAATATCGTGTTGCCACCCTCACTACATTTACATTCCCCGATGAAACAAATAGAGAAGTTGCAAACACCCATAATTCAAGCTCCTCTCATATTGATACACTGTTGTGCAAACAACACAATAGAACCCCAGAACAGTGGTGCCTTGATGTCAATACATCCAAAGTAGTGTTAATTGTTATAATCATCAAGGCTTTGAAAATGCCTTGCATACAAAGCAGCTGTGTTTATTAATAATTCCAGGGTTCACATAACAGCCTAGGTGGCAATGAAAAAAGTGACCGTTAATTTAAGTGGTATTAATTTCTAGTTGTTCTCGTGATGGCTAAGGAGTCATCTTGTCAGCAGCAGCATCTCCATGCCACAGCTCTCTAGGAGATGTGGTTTGCAGACCCTCGGAGAGGGACAAGAAAGTAGAGTCAGTGCCAGCAGCTAAAGCTTGATGTACTGACATACTTGTACCCCTGATGTATCTCAGATCAGAAGAGTATGTAGCATACATTGAAGCTACTGTAGGTACATACCCACATACTCAAAAAGGGGCGAATAGATATGTGCAGGACAAGGGTGCGCTACCAATTTATGCATCCCGTTGGATTTCTTAAGAGGAAAAGTCTCATGAAATGTCAAGATAACGGCATTCTCACTAATCCCTTGAGTAAGGTAACTTCAGCACCCTCGATGATGATTGTTACCTTATTGAGGGTGAATATCTGTTTGGAGTCAATGATAGGAAATCAAATGATGAGAAGTCACTTATGAAATAAGCACTGAAATCACTGGCTCCAACCTAACAGAAAAAGAAGGCCAACAATATAGCTTGTAAGACTACTTTTTGCCAACTCTCCTCTGATCACAAATAACATTTGAAAATAGATTCATGACATGCAAAACAGCAAATGGTGTAGTCAACCTTGTCTATCTACCAAATTTCCAGGACCTTGCTTGAATAAATCAAGACTATCCACCATTCTCACCATTTTGATCAGATGATTGTTGCAAACCTGGTGAGTGTTCTGATTCCAACAGAACAAATGCCTTTACTGGGGATACAAACAATGCACTCTTGTTTTTACCCCACCTCAATGCAATACATTTCTTTGTGAGCCTAGACTGGGGTCCATGACCTTTTGCTCAGACAGTTGATATTTCATGTTCAATAACAAACTTTGAAGCTCATCACCCTGATATATCCACGTAACTTATCGGCCCTCCACTGTGAAGATCCGCCATTTCTAGGTGAGCTATGTCACTTGAAGAAAAAAACTGGAATATAAGGCAAAATCATTGTACAGGGCGACGATGTGCAAGGATGTACTGAAGGACTGTTTGGGACAACCCTCTTGTACTCAGCATAATGAATGAAGAGTTCAATCGTAAGTTGATTGAGATCATTCGTCCCATTACTTAGCATATTCCGGAAGGGAAAATACATGAACGAGCTATAGAACTATAAATATGATCTTGCTTCATAAGTAAAACTCGATGGCGAATGCTTGCAAGAACCATGTCACGGCCTTAACGCAGTCTTTTGTGCGGCATCTGACATCCAGTTGTCTGAAATTCGTTTCCATTCAATATAGATTACTGGATATGTTACCAAGGAGTTTATATTACACACAAACCCCATAGCAAATGTTAATGTCGCATTCAGTTGACTGCTATTGCTATTCGTTCCATTGAATATGGTTTCAGCGAATATGGAACCAAGGGGTTCATCAAACACGCAACATCAACACACGACTCGTTATGGCCAATAATGAGAAGCAACCCCGTTTGCTCTCATACCCGCCATCAATTCAAGCGATTCCCCGATGCTGCCATTGGAAGAGTTCCTCCACCAAGGCATTAGTTCTTCTTGCAATTTATGATCTTCGAAATAAAACAGGTCTACAAGTTCCAGAAGCCTGTTGTTATTTCTCAACTGCAATGCTAATCTGTTCTCGATAGAAGAAGTGTCTATGTCAAGTTTGACAACAATGAAATCATCAGTGTCAAATTTGCTGAGTAGAGTTGTAAATGGATTGAGTTTCGCACCGGGCTCTGGATCAACCCCCACATTCATCCAATGAAACGAGTCCATCAGTTCATCAGGCACAAGTTCATAAACTTGAGCCGATGGCACTTGTCCTATCTCATATGCATAAATATGATCAAAGTGGAACCCAAAGCGGCGGAAAATTTGATTGATGTACACTGCAGGTGAAGTAATGCCGGCATGAAATTCTAAGGAAGCTCCCATGTCCACAAAAATGTTCCTGCTGTGTCTCTTGAGATTTCTACACATAGAATAGAAGTCGTGGACTAAGTAATCCATAGACATAAGATGCCTCAGGGCATCATCACAAATCTTCTGGCTTCGAAACACAGGAAGGAGGGGCTCCATGGCTCCCATAGTGTTGGATATAGAAGCATGCCCCTCGGCGAATATTCCCCCCAAGCCATCGGGATGAATTTTGGTAACGTTGCAAACTTCTTCGATATTGGACTCGTCGGGTTTGATAGACTTCCTCAGATCGTGTTCGACTGGCGTGAATTTTTTCATCAAGTCGTTGTAGTGATCCAACTCACGAAAATAGGCGTGCATGTCATCATTTATTGGCGAGCTCGCGTTGAAGATCAAAGGGCCGCAGGCCAAGTACTTCGAGATTGACAATGAAATAGTTTTCTAGCATTGATGGTTCATAATGAAACTCCGATACTTTCTTGAGAGGATTGTAGTACCGCGACACAACGACCTTCGCGTCCCAGTTACCTGACAGACGCATGCAAGATTCTCTAAATTGAAACTGCGCCATTGAAACAAGGGCAATAACCAAAAATGGCAACAATCTGGAGAGGATCCGCTCTTTTCCTAATGTCTTCATGTTGCAGTTTCCCGGCAGTTCAAGAGAAAGTGAAGTACAAGTTAGTGAGACTCTTTCTCCTTCTCCATCTTGGCGGCCTCGTCGTGCTTCCTTCGTCCGCCTGTTAATATCGATGACTAGTGTGCAACGGGCAGGTTGTTTTGCTGTGCAACGTTCTTGCGATCCACGGCAAAGTATGTATTCTGTGTGGTCTCCATTTTTTGATCGTTATTTGTTTGTTGTGCTCGACCCCTGAAGGAGGTCTAAACAGAGTTTTGGTCATCGTTGGGATTAGTCAAGAGGTGGAGTCAGAGTGGGAAAGCGAGGGGGTTCTCCATTTATTTGTTCACAACATATTGGGAAACCAACACATTGCCTTGTAGCGTTGACCTTGCACGCAAAATACTTTCTTCAAATACTCCCACCATACTTTTCCAAATAGTAGTTGTCAACAAGCCGCAACCCCAGCATGATTTTATTTCTCGGCAACATATGGTATGGAAGCTGTATGGAAGCATTTTGAAGCAAAAAGCCAATGATGTAAACAAATCTATTTTGTGGCCGAAGCTGTGGCCGAAGCAGTCTTTTTCTCACAAAGCCAAACTATTCCTCAACAGGCATATGTCTCTAAACTATTTTTGCTGGACTCAGGTTGACCTGTGAAGCAGACACTGTGCAGGCATTTTGAAGCAAAAGGCCTATTACATAAACAAATCTACCGTGTTGTGTCCAAAGGAGTCTTTTTCTCAAAAAGCCGAACTATTCCTCAACAGGCACATGTCTCTAAACTTTTTTGCTTGACTCAACTTGACTGTGATTCAGATATTAATGCCAATTGGAGAACTATGGTACTCCAGATATGAAGTAATCGAAATATTTACTCAACATTTGAAATAGTAACTAGGTAATATTTTGGGGCAGAAGGAACCAGGAAGACAGGCAAGTATTGACCTGTATTGACCATATCGACGATTATCAACAGGATTGAAAAAATGTCAAGTATCCACTAAACAGTAGATAGTATTGACTCCTGTCGACGAAAAAGTTGATAGAAGGTTGAATTGACTTTTGCTTTAGTTGACCTGTTGACTGGACTGCTTGATATTGACCAACTATCAACCACCCGTCGACCATATTAGATAGCTACTTGTAGGTAGTACATGCCAACTATCAACCAACTATCAACCAACTATCAACCGTTTCATCACTTGTTGATATTTGTTCAATAGTTGGTCGACACGTTGATAAGTATAAAAACAAAAGGGGAAAGAATCGACTTCTGTTGACCAAAAAGACAATATAAGGTCAAAGGTCAACCTATTGACTATAGATGTTGACCTGCTGTTGACATACTATGGAGTACTATTGGAAAAAATGATTGAACAACTATCGACCAATTGCTAAAAAAATGGTGAAGTTTCCTGCCTTTCAGACTAGTTCATGCAAAAATAGGCAGGGTCTGTTTTTGTCCATTGGGTGTGCTGTGATGACAAACAGAATTTTTTTTCCACATATGGTTTTTAGCAAGCTAGGCGGGAAGAAAATCACTGAAATATAGGAAGTACTAAGTTAAAACATAAGGGCCTGGCTGGTCAAATATTGAAGAATATGCTTCATATGCATGCCTCACACACAAACACACCCATTTTGGAAATATGATACAATGTTAAAGGTACCCAAGCATCAAACCATACTCTTAACCATGATGGTCAAACCAAAAAAATATGTAAAGTGAATTTGCTAAAGGAGAAGGAGGAGAAGGAGGAGAAGGAGGAGAAGGAGGAGAAGGAGGAGAAGGAGGAGAAGGAGGAGAAGGAGGAGAAGGAGGAGAAGGAGGAGAAGGAGGAGAAGGAGGAGAAGGAGGAGAAGGAGGAGAAGGAGGAGAAGGAGGAGAAGGAGGAGAAGGAGGAGAAGGAGGAGAAGGAGGAGAAGGAGGAGAAGGAGGAGAAGGAGGAGAAGGAGGGTGATGAGGAGAATGAGTAGAATGAGGAGGGGGGAGGAGGAGGAGGAGGAGGAGGAGAAGTAGGTGGTGATAAACAAGGCTATGGCCAATGATGTGTATTTTACATTGTCATCTCGTCTTGTGTTTTGACAAAACTGAAAGTTTTGAGTTGAAATGTGACAGCAAGACATCCCGTCCCATAATAGATAATTTTTTAGATATAGCTAGCTATGCTGTCACACTAGTGATAGAATGGCAACAAAACTATCCTAAGAGGTTTGTGTCCCGGGGGTCATTATCCAGAACCATATATTGAGCATGTAGGACTTGATATATCTATAAAAGTAAAAGCCACTCTGGTGGTTTTATAAGATTGATGTCATAAGGGGGTGGGGGTGTATGTCTATGCACTTTAACATGGAAAATTGGAGTGAATAATTCATATAATAACTGCAGCTACCCTCTATCTCCAATGTTGATCGCTATACCCTAGGTTTGGAGTAGTCAAGTCCTTGAAAATCATGATATGATTGGTGTTCACCATCCCACCATGCTCCAATAGAAAGAATCGCTATGTACCAACTGTTTGCTAACTTCTTGTATTACCCAGGTTTGTAAGAGAAGATTTTGCTTTTACCCCACTTCAAGGAAACATGACAGAAAGAACGCCAAATACTAAATTGATAGTTATTTTGGAAATGCTTTTCCAAAAGGAAAACGCATTTTGGGCAAGATGACAAATGTTGTTAGGCTACGAACATTTGTCTCTTCCCACAGATCTGCAGGATCTTTGTGTGGATCTTTAGTTGGTACTTGAAGATTAACGCAAGAATCATCAAGCACACAGTGCTTGCATGACTAAACTGTAGACAAGATGTCACAAGAACCTTCATAATTTTAAAAATACCAACCTCTTCACATTGCGGCATGTTGGGGCTGAACAAGCCACTAGTTCTTTTCTCACTTAAAACTACTTCTGATCCATGATTGCCCATCAACATGATTCCTCCCCGGCTCCAGCCGATTCTTATCAGTTTATCAGACCAAGCTTGCAGAGGTGCGATACTGCTTCCACCACCAAGAGGCTGGTGTTGAAGGGCACTGGCTACATGACCTGTGCTGAGGTTGCAGCAGCAATTCGGGAGGGAGTGGCCAACGAGTTGGCAGATGCCGTGACAGCATCCCTTGTAAGTCACTTTGAGTACCTCAGTGATGAGGACGTCCACATCCTTGCGGATTTATATACTACCACAACGAGTGCAGCAACGATGATGGCTGATGCCTTTGTGGAGCCCGGAGCACTCTTGCTGAGCAAGAGAAGAAGCCGCCGGATCTCCTGCTGCCAGCATTGCTGCTACACACACGCAGAAAGGTGACCTCTCCTCTCCGGAGGATGACTCTTCCATCAATGAGTCCCCTAGTGGTGATGAGCACACCATTGTGGTGGAGATTCCAGTTCACCAACTCCTGCCAGAGTGGTAGAGGCTCAGTCGATTACTGAAAGGGAAATGGGGCAAAGGACTAAACTTGACCTTGCAAGCATGCCGATTAATTCATATGTCTTTTGGCCTGGAGCCAGAAGTCCCGCCAGACAGGCCAGAATATCCCGAAGGACCTTTAAGTTCAGCACTTGTCATAGGTGGCAATATGGGGCCCAGGCATTATGGTTACGCAAAGGGTTGCCCCATAGCAAGTCAGGATGAAGGCAAAAAGAAGAAGAGAGCAAGAGTGAAGCCTGGGATGGTGCACCTCCTTCACCTGCATCGGGACCTGCCAATCCACCAAACGATGGCAATGGAGACAACCTCTGGAATGGAGGAAGAGAATGAGGACAACCAGGCCAAAGACTCGGAATGGGAGGGGACCGGCGAGTTCTACAAGCCATAGACCCCCAATGGGAAAGTGATGGCGAAGATGTTCTGTAACTTTTGTGATTTTGCCGAGCAAGATGCCAAAGCCATATTAGTATACTTTGGCATCTACATTGTCCCCCGCCTCACTGCCTTCCAAGAAGACCACTGGAAGGACACTTTTGTCCAGTGGCAGAAACGCCATCCCAATCATGTTGATACTGAGCAAGCAACTGTACTTTTGCCCCAGCAATAGGACCTTATCCGATTTGAAGCATGATTATGCCACCACTTTGAGTGTTGCATGAATTTGCAGAAGTCTTGGATGCTTCAAGATCTTTATCACTTGGGAAGACTTTTCAATTAGTCCAACTGCTTCTAAGATCTTCCAAACATTCTGGGGCACTGAGGCACCACTTAGTTCGTATTGGTCTTGTGAGTTCCTAGGTTCATTCTAAGAAAGTGACTTACTAGGTTTGTGTCATCAAAAGGCTTCATCACAGTGGTGAGGTTTCATTGCACAAGGCCTATGTCAACATCATCAGTTGAACAAAAACAGAACCAAGGGAACAATGTTTTTCTTTCTCCATACTGCTGATAAAGAAGAGTATCTTGCAACTGAGGAAATGAAGCCTAAACTGCATATATTCCCTATTCTACAGACTAATGCATGGACATTGCCTCTATTGATTTCAATGTCATGAATCTGTTCTATCCATGAGTGAGAAATCTATTGTCTGCGGTTCAGTAGACTTGAGAAGATTTTATGATATGGAAGGAAACCTGGCAGTGCATGCCAAATCAATCACAAACTTCAAACCTGTATCTTCATAAATGTGAGACAACTTTAGATGCTGCCCCAATCAGCAACCATGCTATCATGAGTACAACAGAAAAATTATAGAAACATGCAGGAAGTGCGTCATCTGGCACAAAACAAAGGACAGCAATAACATAATGGCTGCTTTTCAACCTCTGAACAATTCCATCAGGTGCTTCCCCTATTCTCACCTTTATTCCATGCATAGTCCCCCAAACATTGTGAAGAGCTGGATGTCTACAGGTAATGGGCTCTCAATATTCTGCAGCTTTTCATTAGAGAGGATAAAGATCTTGGTGAGTTGATCCTTCTTGACTATCTTGATGATAACTCTTCTGGAGAGTTGTTCTTATTTTGAAAGTGGAGTCATTGCCATTCCAAAGAAGAGCTGTAGAACCATCATTGAATCTGCTTTAACCCCAGACAATCCTCAGGTTGAATGGTGTGAGGTATTCGATTTTTTCAACCTTCTCCCCAATGAACCTATCCTTGCCTACAAAAGGAGAATATTCATCAAACAGGGGTAAGCTTGGCAGTAAGTAGGTGAGAGACTCCTAGTGAAGTCTGTCAACATAATCAATGCCTGATCATTGTTGGAGTATAGAACATGGTATCACTGACTTTTCAATGATGGCAACAACAAGATTAGAGTAAATTTACTCTACCTAATGTGGCATCCACTATGGCTGAGCCATCCACACTGTTAACACATGTTGCATGAATACACAAACTGTTGTACAGTCCTATTGTTAGTTTTCAATAAGTGTAATACTAATACCATGAACAAGAACTTCGTGGTATTTGCAATGCGGCAAGTTATGAAGCAGTCCAAAATGGTGCCAGCATGACACTGCACAAATTTATTCTTCTCTCCATGGCTGTTGGGTAAAAGTAAACATGATTTAGGTTTTGGGCAGTTCAGTCCCATTGGATGGAGTAGGGACCCCTTCCAATGGGCCTAGATTTAGGATGCTATCTAGAAAAAGCTAGATTGCGTTAAGGATGTTGCTAGACAAGGTAATTTTGAAAAATGGGCCCTATAGAAAAATAGAACCTAGGAAATTGAGCGATTCAGCAAAACCTGTTGAGGATTTCAAGAAAAATAATGCATGCCTTTATTAATTTATTAGATACGGTAAAATTGGAGTAGTTGTGGTTTAGTAATCAGTTGAACTGCCCCAAGACTGTGCCTGTGCACTGCTCTAATTTTTACCCAGGATACTCATCCATCCTCCACAGGCACTCCAATTATTATTACCATGATATTTTTACCCCTAGTGCAAATAGTTAAATCAAATGAAACCAGTCTTTCCTATTCTACGGGTCTTGTCTGGTGGAAAAAGTATGATGAACTCCGCAGGAAACTACAGAGGACCCACTACATAATGCTACAACTTGGCACTGTGTAGTGGTTGTCATCTTTATAAGATACCACATGAAAGAATGACAAGCCCTCCATTCATCAAGATATTGATCATTCATTCTTATGGTTTAATGATCTCATATTTTTCAATTGAATTGCAACAACCTAGTATCTCTTCTTGTTCCACCAATATCAAACTGGCGCCACAATTACAATGCCTCACTGAAACCAAGGTGACTCCTCTGAAATTATCTTTGTCCCACATAAGGTCTGTCAAAGGCTGGAATCTGAACTTCACAACATTGGATTGTCTGTCCAATATTTTGGCACTGAAATGTGAGAGGACTTCCCCCAATGCTCACACTTTTGAAGGCTGTACGTTTTGACCATCCTGATTTTGCAGGTTTGTGTCAAGGGTGGAGAAGTGATGGTGCCTCATCTTTTCTTGTGTTGGCCCTTCTGTCATTGTTGCCTTTGTTAGCTAATGATGAAAACCACTCCAACACTATTCTTCCCCTGCACTCACTCTCTTAAAAGTTTCTAGACAAACATTTATCCTGCATTCTATCACTTTTTGCTTCCTCGACCCATACCAGAAGCACCTTGTCTCTACCCCCTCCAATAAACTTCAATCTTTGTATCCACCACATCCACCATATCTATAACATTTCTCGATGCCTTGATTGTCTTCTGAAAAAAGGTATGAATTGCAAGTTGTTTGCAAGATCTGTCAATCATGAGGTTTATTGGTTGTGGCTTTTTGAAGATTGTGATGGCAAGCAGATGTTTTTAAATAGCACAATAAATTAAAATATTCTAATACAATCTCACTAATTTTTTCTCAATCACTAAATGCATTGCGACTAGATAAGTGTCCAGAGGGGTGTGGAGGGCGTGTGTTGTTAGTGGAGGGTGATTATTAGGAATTCATGGAAGGATACAGATTGCTGCAACAATGATTTTTGTTGATTGTCATCAACGGTTATCCTTGGGTGGGATCATGGGGTAAAAATGTGTTGTGTACAGTCTTGGGGTATTCATCATTGATTACGTAAGCACTACTACTCCAATTAGCACTATCGAATGTGATTTGGGGGGCTGCATTTTCTTTTTCTCAAAATTCTTCATATTTTTCCACTGATCAGAATACATACTTAATGAATTTCACTTGACATGTCACAGAAATAGCCTAGGTTGCAAATTACTTTCTTTGTTACTTTCAAAAAACTCCCAAAATATTACTGTAATAGTAATCAGGTTAATCCCCCAGTAAGTACTGTAAGGAGTCTCATTGATTTCCCTAACCCCAACCCTAAATATTTTTAGTTAGACAGTAATTTTGCAGTGACAAGAATCACCCTCCCTCTGAAAAAGGCAGTACTACCCAGTAATTCTAAATTACTGAGGAATAACGGGATAATTTGCAACCTAGGACATAGGGTTTTCAAAATAACTCTACTACATATGAATTCATAATGGCCTATGGGTTGTAAGATATATTTTTCCTACTTTGTTGACATTTATGTTTTAGCCCAATGAAGCAATCCTGGATATTCTAAAATCATCATAAATTGTTTCCTCTTTCCCATTTTCCAGAACAACATGCACATATGCAACGCTCCTAGTATCTCTGGAAAGTTGCTGAGTTGTGTCAATTCATGTTGAAACTCACCAATTGGAGGGAAATCAAGACCTGTGGGGGAAAACACAGCACCAAGTCAAAAGGAAATTGGTGCAATACACAGTACTATGACATACTTTGGTATTGTAAATAGGTCAGATAAGCATAATTTTCCCATGTTAACATCACTAGCTTTGCACAGATTATAAGATATTTTGATTGTATCTTCTGCAATTTCTAGCTCTTATGAACCAATATATACAGTAGTCAAATCCTCACAGAATTGGCTGACACAGGTGGTAAGGTAATCCAAAAACTAGAATGGATAGAGTGTACTCGTACAAACTAGAAAGCACATCCTATTGCTTGGTGTTGTGCAGCCTTCGCAACTGGCTATATGCTGGAACGTGAGGGTAGAAGGGAGTAGAGGAGTAGTAGTGCAGTATTCAATAGCAAATATCAATTTATACATCATGAGTCTAAACTATCTTATTAGGACATCAAGGACATTGGTCATTTATGTGCACAAGGGGTAGAGCAACAGCAATTTGGACATGTAGTCATACCACCTAAACAAATTTAGGGCAAGAAGATGCATGAAATATTTGATGAATTAAACCAATGATTGCATCTTAGAATTATACATATATTATCCTGCCGTTTTTGGAAACTTTGGTGGCAAATGCATGCAGGGACTGTGTTACAACTCCAACCCATATTGTCTTTAATGTGACATTCAGTTGACTGCTGTTTGTTTCCATTGATATGGTTTAAGCAAGAATGAAACCAAGGGGTTCATGTTACATACAACTCAACTGACTACTTGTCATGGCCAATAATGGGATGTCACCCCATTTGCTCTAATACCCACCATAATTTCAACAATTCCTCAATGCTTCCATTGGAACAGTTCTTCCACCAAGGCATTATAGTTCTTCTTGCAATCTATGATCTTTGAATTCAAACAGGTTGACAACTTCCAGAAGCCTGTCATGTTTCTCAACTGCAATGCTAGTCTGTTCTCAATCGAAGAAGTGTCTATGGCAATTTAGACGAGAATGAAATCAACACAGTTAAATTTGTGAAGAAGGTTATACATGGATTGAGTTTTGCACCAGGCTCTGGATCAACGCCAACATTCATCCAATGAAACAGGTCCATGAGTTCATTTGGCACAAGTTTGTAAACTTGAGCCAATGGTACTTGTCTAAGGAAGCTCCCATGTCCACAAAAATATTCATTCTGTGCCTCTTGAGATTTCGACACATGGAATAAAAGTCATGGACCGAGTATTCAATGGACATAAGCATAAGATGCCTTGGGGCATGATCACAAATCTTCTGGCTTTGAAACACAAGAAGGAGGGGTTCCATGGGAAGGAGGGGTTCCATGGCTCCCATGATGTTGGACAAGCCATCCTTCTTGGATATTTGATGTGTCATGTTCAATAAACTCTCTCAGATCATGTTTGATTGGTGTGGAATTTTTCATCAAGTTATTTTCTATCTGGAGTCTATAGGGAAGATTTTGGTCAAAAGTTGATCAATGTTTGGCCAAGTTGCCTGCCTTGCATTTGAGAAGTCATGGCTTGTCATTGCTGTTTGATGACTTACTACTCAGGTCCCGGTCAAAAATCATCGATGTAATAGCAATAATTTGGAACTAAGGTTGTTTAGAAATATGTTCAGCCATGTATCTCTTTACAATGCTATCAATTGGTTGTGTGGCAGTTGTTGAATGACAAATTCTCTTCATATACAATTCTAAAGGAAATAACTAATCAAAACCTTATCAATACCCATTTAGCTCACATAAAAAGAAAATCAAGATTTTTCAAAATCTTAGTTGTATTGGAAACTGAGCCACTTTTCTCCTTCTTCTCCTTCTCCTTCTCCTTCTCCTTCTCCTTCTCCTTCTCCTTCTCCTTCTCCTTCTCCTCCTTCTCCTTCTCCTTCTCCTTCTCCTTCTCCTTCTCCTTCTCCTTCTCCTTCTCCTTCTCCTTCTCCTTCTCCTTCTCCTTCTCCTTCTCCTTCTCCTTCTCCTTCTCCTTCTCCTTCTCCTTCTCCTTCTCCTTCTCCTTCTCCTTCTCCTTCTCCTCCTCCTCCTCCTCCTCCTCCTCCTCCTCCTCCTCCTTCTTCTACGAGACAGTGTTTTCACTTTTTGCCATAACAGGTACTTCCACAGTAGACACAAGCATACTTACCTGTAAATATTGATTTTTGAGGTGACGTACATGGGTAGTCATCATGTTTTGATGTCTGTTTACCTTTAAAACTATGTCTTATTTCAAAAATGAGTGCTCAAGGAGCACCCACCCACTAACTACTAAGCTTGGACAAGCCACTTTATCAAGATTTTTTTAAAAATCTTAGTTTATCACTGAGCGAGAATTGTTCTTCTCCTTCTTCACATGAGACACTTTTTTCACTTTTGGCTATTATTGGTATCATCAAATTTTTTCTTTCCTCATTACCTGTAAATTTGCTGTTTTTGCGTTTGACATGCATGGGTAGTCTAAATTTGTCTTCGGGTCTACTTAGGTAATATTCTTCTCTTTAATAGTTGGTACCTTCTAGGTATTAACTTTTGCAATCAATGGTACTTCTTAACTGCACAATATTGTGTTACCTTCAAGTTACCCTTAGAAATATATTCGTGACCCCCAAGATATCTACATCAGATTAAAATGACCAAATGATAACATCGCCAAAAATTGAGGGGCCAAATTGCGATTGAAGGTAACGTAGGCTTTTCTCAATAACAATGGTTTAAATAAAGCAAGCAATCATGAGACTAATCCATGACCATATTGGTCAAAAGGGCTGTTCCGCGATTCACATGTTCTTTGGGCTGCGCCGCGACCAGTCTTGTCAATTTATGCTAAGCGATGACCGCCCATAATATCTGGGCTGTTGCGAATTCAAAAAAGACTTCTCTCGCGAGACTCCTCCTCCTCACCCTTTGAATCACGCTTGGGAAATGTTCCGTAATATTGGGTGCACGCAATTCCTGCTCTTCCTCTGAATCAACCTTCAGCAATATTTCTCTATCTTGCAAAGCTGTTGGGATACCCATTTTGTCTGGGCTGTTGCGAATTCAAAAATGACTACTAGCGCGCGGCTCCTCCTCACCCTTTGAATCACACTTGGGCAATATTCACTTATATTGGGTGCACGTGACTCCTCCTCTTCCTATGAATCAACCTTCGGCAATACGTCCTGTGGTACTTAACCTCACCCTACAACTATTCATTCCACATAAAAACCTATGCCCGTCTTGGAACCTGGCTCAACTTGAGCTGCCACCTTGCCGAAATCGACCAAAATGACTTGAAAACTTGAGTTAACTTAAGGAACGAGAACTTCAAGGGGATCGAGCGGTCATTTAAATATGAAGCTTCTCTTAATGGGGTCACGTGTACTGGTTTTAGGCCTAAGTAGGCTTAGAATTATCTACCTAGGGAGTATCGTAGTCTAAACCCTAGAGTATGTTTTTCTACATGTACCACCTACTAGGGTAACTTTTATATCTTATGTACATGTAACAACATATTATATGTTCAAGCGATTAGAGGACAAGGAAGGTCTAGCTTTAATCATAGTGAAAAGATATAACAGGATGTAATTATTATGTCTATTGCAAGCTACACACAAATGTGAAAAAGGTCTAAGTGTACTCCAGAAAAACTCAACAAGCTCTATTACCTGTGATTGTGACTTGTTTATTATACCAACTACTTATAATACTGCAGGAGTAAAAAAGGTCTAATCATCATCTAGTGTACTCTATGAACACAAAATTCCACAAAGACTAAAAATCCACACAACAAACACACAGAGCCCTGAGTTACAGTCTCTTAGACCATTATGGAAAAAGTCACCTAAACATAAAAAACCATCAGGACTGTACCCCTGCCCCATCACCCATCAGCCATCTCAAAGGCCATCTAATGTACCTCCTGACTCAGAGACTCCAACATAACCAAAAGCCCTCTCAAAACCATTCACTATCTCCTGTGCTACTTCCTGACTGTTTACTCTTGCCCTTCTTGCCACCTGTCTAATTCCGTTTCTTTGAACACTCCACCCACCATGATTCCTGCCATCCACCTTGTTATGAGCTGGACTTGGAGGAAGCCTTGCTTTATCTTCTGCTGTACCATTCTTGATAATTTCACTACGAGCAACCTTTCTTGACCACGTCCCAATTGTATACTTACTGAGCTGCCCTTCATCTTTTGCACGCCCAAATATAGCTCACAGTCTGCTTGAGATAATCTGTTGCAAAATGAAAAGAAGACTGGACAAAATCCTCATCGACATCTGTTGGTATCACCAATCCGGGAGACTCCGCTATCTTCCAAAAATTGGCTTCCACTTTGTGTCTAACTCATTCGCCAACTCCTTCCGTGGCAAATCTGAACTCTTGAGCTGCATGAAAGGCTTGATCATGTAAGCTTGTTGACGAGAACAACAGCCTTACCCTTCAGCCACATTCTCCCATTCAAACAAGTAACTTCGGTAAGAAATGCAAAAGACTCTGGGACACACCAAAACTTACCCCAGTAGAAAAGAATGTTTCCCCTCTTCATTATGTCAGCATGATCACCGGCCACAGCAACTTTGGGTTCAACAGGACTGCCACCTATGTTACCAACTGCATCCAACCGTTTCATGAGTAAGTCTTGCAAGTTCTTTAGCCTCTCATCGAGGATGGAAGAATTGATACCACCATCAGCCTTCACTTTTTTGTCTATAGCGTTACTTACCGCCTCTTCAAGTACTGCTCATTCCAATCTCTTCCAGGTAGTTGATGCTGCACAACTGCTTGACAAATGGAGGGATTCCTGTTACAATTGCCCATGCCAGATGTGCTGCTGAACTATGGGGAAGTGTACCCCTCTATGATGTGTATGCACAGTCTTGGGGCCAGAATTTGGCACTAGACAACATCATAAAATGGTTCTATGATTTTGACTTAGTCAAATTAATATTGCTAGTTTACTAGTACTTTTGCATGTAGATTTCTTTCCATGACACGCGAAAATAATAAAGTTTTCTATGATGGCTAGCAAAAAATTGTGACGTCATCTATGATATTGATGATGGGTTTGAGTTACTAAGGAGCAGTCTTAGTGCTCACACAATTCCTTGTTCACACATTTCCCAACACTTTTTTTGCACAATCTTTTCCGACGACTGGGAGACATCCCACACTAAATTAATTGTTGTGAGCTCACAAATATTTGTGTCAATCGGCACAATGACACAACTTTTTTCGCAACTCTTTTGCACACATATGGGCGCTCACAATTTAAATACATATTCAGGTCCCTCTTAGGTCTGGTCAAAATGAGATAATATAAGATTCGAATATTGTTTTGCAAAAACTTCTCAAACCGATATTTAAGTGAGTTTGAGTGCTAAGGCAGCACTTAATCACGTGCTGTGATTGTATAACGGGTTCTCTAGCCTCAAAGGCTTATCTATGCTTTACATGCTCTTTTTAAAAAGGCAATACATCCTGTAAAAATATATCAAATTTTGCGCTCGTGGGCACCATGCGAGTGAAACTAGCATGGAGTGAGCGGTAACTGGCTTCCGCTGTTATCTTTATTTAGAGAAACAAGACTTCTTCCAGTTTGCAGGCTCCTATTGCTGCTAAAAAATCTTGCAGCGGCTGCTTGTAATTTTTATAACTAGGACTTCCTCTGTTTCTAGGAATTTTATTCTGTCTAGCTCTCTACAAAAATCTTGCAGTGGCTGCTAGTAATCAAGATTTTTTTTAAAATCTTAGTTTATCACTGAGCAGAATTGTTCTTCTTCTTCTCCACATGAGACACTTTTTTCACTTTTGCACTTTATGGTTGAAATCATATATAATCTGCTGAAAATACCCGTAAAAGCCTAAGTTTTTTGGTTTATACGCATGGGTATTCAATCCCTGTTGATATGCGATTACCTCTAAAATTATATCTAAAAGCAATTTGTAGCATGGCCAAAATTCAATACATTCTTATTGTACTTGTAAAGAGAAGCGTGAATCATCAAGCAGATGGCCACGCGCTGCCATTTTTGCATTGCCCCATAACAGCAAGGTCCCCTATTCCGAGTTATTTGTGCTAATTTAGAAAAAAATGTATGGTCGGAGTTGAAGATACATGAGAGCTTGCACTCGTACCGTGTGAAAAACAAGACAGGCACTTTTGCATGAAAATTTATATATTACCGCAAGAGAGGTCTTAACGAGTCGGCGATGACTAGTGGGATTGAAAACACAAGTAATTAAAATTGAAATAATCAAACCAGTTTGATTTTTTTTCAAAACCGGTTTCAAAAATCAAAACCGGTTTGAAAAAAAGAAATCAAACAGTTTGTTCCACTAAACGGTTGTAAGGCAGGGTACCTTTGATGATATAAGAATTTTATGTTGAATAGTAGTAAATGTTGCAATGAAATGATAGGTAGATCACTGTTTACAAACGGTTTGATTTTTTGAAAACGGTTTCAAAAAATCAAACCTGTTTCAAAAATCAAGCCGGTTTCAAAAAATCAAACCGGTTTGATTTTTATTTTCCTGACTCTAAATAGAGTCCGTAGAACATAATTCCAACGCATCATACAGTGCGAAGATACCTTTCTCATATCTGGATCTTGATGCGTAATAAAGGTGTCCATGAATTAAGAAATGATCCATCTGTCAATTTATTTTGCGTCATCCTATCTCAATAGGGGACCTTGCAGAACAAAACAATGGAATTTCCGCTCACTTGAACAGTCATCCCCTTCGATCTCTGTGAGTTCACACTGCTACCGAAAATATAGTTGTGGTTATAGTTGTAAAGGAGGCCAACTATAGGTTCCTGTATGTAGCCTTCCATATGTCCAAAAATGATTCCAATTTAGATGTATTTAATTCCTATGTGAACAAGGATTTGCTAGATGATCATCGTGCGAAATATTTTCAACTATAACTCTTATCTTCAATATGCAGTTTTACTATAGGCCAACTATAACAGCTTATAGTTGGGCCCCTAACTATAGATTCTAACTATAAGTCAACTATAGATGCGGTCAGAACTGAAAAACAACTCCGACCAAGGGTAGAGTACCGTTTTGAGTACTCCTTTGTTCTAAAAAATGTAATTTTATCATTTTCGACGAAACTTCTTTGTTTGAACAAATTCTATTTTTGCCTACCGAGTTGTAGAAATGAGGGACTACCTGAAATCCGGCAGATTAGAATCCAGCTTCATACAGAGTGTATTTTTAATACTGAAAATTATGCGGCGAATTGATCGGTACAAATCCGGTACAAATCCGCCATCTGATACTTCACGTTATGAACAGGATTTGAACAGGACCTGTAGTGTCAAAGCCGGTATTCAACCAATCACATGAAAAAGTTGCATAGAACAGTAGATTCACATTAAAATAGCACACACCATGCCAACAAATACTATCCACCCTCCCCATGGTAATGGTAACTGCTCATAGTGCATTTGTATCACTGATATTAAAACACCCTCAACCTCTCCTCCTACTTTCAAGAACTCCCTCACTACTCATTTGTATCACTGATGTAAAAACACCATCAACCTCTCCCTCCTACTTTCAAGAACTCCCTCTCACAACTGATACAGAAACTCTACCTTCCCAAACTTCAGTATGACGAACAGCTTTGGCACACCACCAGGATCCCTCGTCACCTCAAGATCACATAATCTATGACAACACATATCTTGCTTCCAAGCGTTTGAATGACATGCAGACTTGCTCCTATTACGTCGGACACGCTTGGTTTGTTTTTGTCATAACACTCCATACATATTGCATATTGGCATAAACCATTTCCACTAACTGCCCTCAAACATGCATAATAAATATCATGCTCCGTAATACAAATAGGGTTGTCTCGGTCGTATTGTATGCTTCTCCAGTCTTTGTGATAAATGGCTCTTTCTTGTTTCTATGGTTTGTTTTGAAAAATGTAATGAAGTAAGCTGGCCATGAAACAGAGACCAAATTAGGGCCAGTAGAGTGTTCTCACCGTCTATATAGTGTATTGCAGAAATAGTCACAGTGAACGATCATTAGAGAGGGGAACATAGCAGGATGCAGAAAGGGGGTCCGCTTTCTCACCATGTCATCATCATCAAACGTTTTGACCAACGATAAAGCAAATGTAAGTATAAAAAGGACTATATCGAACACTTAAGAGGGAGAGATCTCACCTTGTGTGGAATACACTTCACAGTAACATGAAAAGCTGGTGAGGAAAAGTTTTTAAAAGGAATGATGTTGTAAGGTTGATACAATGACAACTCACAGGGAGATCATTAAGTGCCTGCCAAAATACATCCGTTGGGTTAAAAAGGAGTTTAATAATAAGTTTGGCACAATACAGAATTAAGAAGTTCTTTTCACCTTGGTCGTCGAACATTTCATCTTGAAAAATAGAGACACAAAACAAGTAAGTATCCATTAATTGGTATAAAGGTGAGAATACAGTCATCATATCCATCACCTTCTTGCACTCCTTGTTGTGGTGGTCAAGAGTCCCCCTCTTTGCATCAACAAAAGAGGTTGGTCATTGATCAGCAAATGAGTGAAAAGTGAGCAATCAACAGGAGAGTAAGTACAACAAGTTTTTTTATCTCATACCTTTGTATCTTTCTTTTGAGACTACATTTCATGGTAAGTTGGGCATTTTTATCACTGATCGTGCCACACATCAAACAAAGCATTTCACGCACCTTATCATTCCTCTCGTTGCATTCGTTCGCGATCTTTCTTTTTAGCAATGACAGAGAATCTTTCTTCTTGGTCGAGTAGGACATGCTTTCTGGTTGGGCCGTGGTTTTTCATGACATGAATGTATCTCTCCACCATCGGTCCTCCTCGTCAAACTACTTTCCATCCCTGTGATAGATTTGTCTTTGCAGGACTTCTTTGAGGATGACTTGGTGGGATGACGCTGCAACCGTTTTCATAACTATTGTTGTTTTTTCTTTGCTAGCTGCAGGCTTCTCCAGATCTATCCCAGTCGCTTCCTCACTTTGATCAATGTCTCTTTATCTTTCTTACCATCCCAATATCTCTTGGCAAGGTTCTCCGCTTCTTCTCCTGTTGGGTAAAACCAGGAATGCGGTTTGTAGTATTGGAGTGACAGAACCACTCGAAAACAAGAAATGCAGTACTTACTCAGTGGGCCATTGAAGGTATCAATTTTTTCCCATGTACTATCTCGTATCCTTTCCATGTAGTAAGGTATTCCAACTCTCCAGTATCACACTCCCTCACATCCAGCTTATCCACATCATACTCCTGCTCCTCTTCTAGCAACTGCAGGTACTTTTGTGCAACATCTTTCGATATTTCATCGATGCTTGCACCATCCGAGGTAGCTTTGACGGAATGAAAGACAGCAATTAAGAATATGATCTGCATAGACATACAACAGCATCATTGTACTCACTACCGTTTTCAATTCTCTCTTTCTTCCGCTTTTCCATATTTTTATTTTTTGTTGCCGCTGGTTCTTGAGTTTATCTCTCATCAATTGCAATTGTTTGTCCGACTCTTTAAAGTGGTGTGCATTCCTCAAAACGTTTAGTCCCTCTTCTTTTCGTCTGGGGATGTTATGTAGCAAATAATGTTGTTGTAAGTCCTCATTTCAGACAATGTAATCTAAGCAACGAATACACTCACAACTACTTTGATGCGATTGCCTATCCTAGTTGTTAGCCATCCCTGATATTGTTCAATCCACTCTTGCTCAATGTCAGAGCCATCCTTATCCTTAATAGCACGTGATACTGCATCACAGGGAGAATGTGAATCTGTGGCAACCGGATTATCCGTTTCTTGATGTTTGACAGACTTCAGATACCTATGAGTCTTATCAAATGATTGTTGTGGCATCATCATGGATTGATATTGGAGGTATTGTGGGGCAATAACTAGGATATTCATTCCTGTGCAATTATACAAACCACGTTTTGAAGCAAATGGAGAAGGAGGATGAATGTTTTCCTCTATCATTCCTTGAGGTGGATGATGTCTTTGCCTAGAAGGTTCATTGGCATATCCTGCTGAATGATTAACCTGGGAGATATTAGGGAATGTGAGCTTATTAGTTTCACTCTTGACATAAGTGACAGGCCTAGGTACCGCTTTCAAGGGACCATCACTTGTGTTCCAGAACGCCTCCCATTTTCCAGCAAAACTCCTCTCGAGAATTTGACTCCTCATATTGAATCAACTCCTCTGTCATGCTATTGTCCGAAATTCCTTTAATAGAAGCAAGAAAGAGCTCTCGCCGCGCCGACGGCGCACGCAAGCTCAACGATGCCCCGCACCCACCGGCACCGCCAACGCCGTCTCCAATCAAGTCTCCCTGCTCACCCAACTCCTCCAGCAGCAACACGACGCTCCGACACCGACCACACCGAGGCCGCCTCCGCCGTGCAAACCGACAGCGATTCCTCCACCAAACACAACAATCGCCAGCATGACCGTGGACGGACAACGAACGCAACAATCGACGTGGAAGCAGACGCGTGGCCAGCGGGTACCCAACGCAGCAACTCGCATCCGCCCAACCCTTGCCCGCATTGCAAGAAATTTGCGCGCCGCAAGTCGCACTCCAAAACACCAGAAGACCGCTGTTTCTGGAACAAGCGCACAAAGGATACCGTGGGAAGTGGATTTGACGAGATGGAACTGGCTTATGTGCCCAGGCACAAATTCGCTGCCGACATGGGTGGGTATCCCAGTGAGAGCGACGGTGACCGGTGTACGGCGAGCGGGAACACTCAGACGAACGGTGGATTAAGAAAGGACAGCTAACAAAATTTAACCTTATATCTAACAACTTCTTTCTATACTTCCTTTTCCAATTACTATAGTATACTCCCGCAATACGCTGCAGACCCACCCCACACTTCTCCCAAACCCATCAAGCAACAGTTCAACCTCTCACCCAAACAACCCCCACCAACACCCATCCCCAGCAACTTCAAACACAAAGCCCAACGCAGCTCTGAGCGCTAAGCACGACGCCTCCGCCTCCTCAACGACGCCACTCTCTTGGACCGCCACATTTGTGGGCAGAGGACGAGCGAACCGCCAAGGCCAAAGCCGACACCACTTCCAAGCAACGACGCTATCGACACAGCCCACACGATACACCCAAGGAAACAACAACAACTATCCATCGAACAGGCGCTGGCAACTACAATACGACGCACCTTGAACAACCTCTCCACTAACAGACACGCCCGCTTCGCGCCCACACACAACCGTCACTTCGATTCGCAAGCCACCACACCACTAATCACCTTTGATTCTGGCGCCGACAGCCACTACCTATCCGAAACAGATCACCTCGCTGCAGGGCTCCCTATTCTGCGGTCCTCCACCCGACAAGTTGGCGTTGCAAACGGTAGCACCAGCACGGCTAAATACGTCAGCCAATTGCCCTTTCCTCAACTTTCACCTAATGCTGTGCTTGCCGATTCGTTTGTCAATTTCCCACAATCACTCATGAGCCTAGGTAAAACCTGTGATGATGGGACCGTTGCCATCTTCACCCAATCTGGCGTCACTGTACACAAAGACACTGACGTGCTCATCACTTGCCAAGGCAAACCCCTCCTCATCGGCGCAGCGGCGCACATGGACGTTACCGCATCCCACTCACCCAACACAAAGGACGGTGGCAACCGCGGCGCCCCTCCAAGAAGGCTCGACAAACACTCCGACATGCCAACAGTGTATACGACCTCCCATCCACCGAACAAGCCATCAGATGGATGCATGCGGTGTGTGGATACCCTGTCAAGTCCACCTGGCTCAAAGCCATCCAAGCCGGCAATTTCAGTGGATGGCCACTGCTAGCCTCCCGCAACATACAGAAGTACTTCCCAGAAACAGTGGAAACTCCCAAAGGGCACCTCAACCAAAGCCGCAAAAACGTCAGATCCACTAAACAGAAGCCCATTCCCCTTGAAACCTTCCAGTCTCTCCTACTCATTGGCCGCAAACTACGCGACGTATACACTCATGTATAGGACACACGTGACACCATCTTCTCAGACCAAACAGGAAAATTCCCTCACCGCTCTTTCTCAGGCAACCATAACCTCATGGTCATGGTCGACATCAACTCAAGCGCTATCCTCGTTGAGCCTATCAAGAATCGTACTGACCTTGAACTAACCTGTGTCTATTCAACACTCATCACCAGGCTTCATTGAGCAGGCATTGTTCCCCGCAAACACATCCTTGACAACGAAATCTCTAATGCCATGAAGACGCTCATCACCGACACCTACAAAATGACCTACGAATTAGTGCCACCGGGCTGCCACCACAGAAACGCAGCAGAGGTAGCAATACGCAACTTCAAATCTCACTTCCTGAGTATCCTCGCCGGCGTCACTGACGACTTCCCAATGAAACTATAGGACAAACTACTTCCCCAAGCCGAGATTACCATCAACCTACTACGACAGTCCAACGCTACACCAACAGTTTCCGCCTACGCACATTTGAATGGGCCCTTCAATTACAACAAGATGCCACTTGCACCCATGGGATGTAGTGTCCAGGTGCATGAAAAGTCCGACGCTTCGCGGCACATGGGCCTTCCATTCCATCGACGGCTGGTACCTCAGCACATCACCTGAGCATTACAGCATGCATAGATGCCACATCAAGTCCACCAACAGTGAACGCCTCAGCGACACGGTGGTCTTCCAACACAAATCCATCACTCACCCTTCCCTCACCCCCACTGACAAACTCATGCAGGCAGTTTCGGCATGTGCTGCTGCTCCGACCAAGGACATCACCAACCTCAAAGCACTACTCGACATCACCGCAACCACCTCACACACCTCCAACAGTGTTCCAAGAGTGCGCACGACCAGCAACATGCCCAGCCTTCCAAGGGTGCTGCCAACTAATGATACGGCCATATCCCGAGTCACGCGCTCCATGACCAACCAATTCAACCTGCCGTCAACCACACCAGTCGTCATCCCCACGCCACGTCCTACTACCAAAACCAAACGATGCAAACACACCAAGTACGCAGCTGACCCTGACTCAGCTCCTGCTCGCAACACTAGCTCACACACCGCGGCCAAAGCCAAACTTCTTGCCGCCCCCGCAAAAAACACCCGCGCACAGCGTATCATACGCATTTCCAAACCCGTCCCCATCTTATCCATGCGCATGAAGCGGGTAGACAAAGAAGTCCACCGGGCCCTGGTGGTCATGGACCAAGACACAGGTACACTCCTCAATTACCGCGCTCCTCCGACACCCAGCAACGACGACTGGACCAAATCCTCTGCCAATGAGTTTGTCCGCCTGGCTAACGGCGTCGGCGGCAGGATAAAGGGCACCAACACCATACGCTTCATCCGAAAACGGGATATCCCCAAAGACCGTGTTAAGATATCACGTACGGTCAATTTGTGTGCACCATATGACCGAAAAGAAAGAACCCAATCGCACACGCCTCGTTGTGGGAGGGGACCGAATCAACTACCCCGGTGAGGTTGCCACACCCACCGCCGACATGCTCGCGGCCAAAATTCTATTCAACAGTGTGATATCCACCGTCAATGCATGCTTCATGACCATGGACATTTCCAACTTCTACCTCAACACTCCACTTAAACGCCCAGAGTACATCAGGATGAAACTCTCCAACATACCAGGAGAAATCATCACCAAATACAAGCTCCGTGATCTCGTGGAACCCGACGATTGCGTGTACATCATTATCGTCCTTGGCATGTACGGACTCCCGCATGCCGGACTCATAGCCAACGAACTACTCGAGGAGCAACTTAACAAACATGGCTACCAACAAAGCAAGCTTGTGCCAGGACTTTGGAAACACAAATGGCGACCAATATAGTTCACACTGGTCATTGACGACTTCGGGGTCAAGTATGTTGGTAAGGAAAATGCCTTACACCTAAAATCTGTGCTCGAATCATACTACCCCCTAAGCACCGATTGGTTGGACTGGGACTACAACAACCGCAAAGTCCATCTGTCTATGCCAGGTTACAAAGCCAAGGCCCTCAAACAATTCCAACACAAGCCACCAAGCGAACCACAACACTCTCCTTTCCCTACCAAACCCATCAAGTACGGCGCAAAGAAACAGTACGCCACCCCGCCCTCTACTGCACCACTGCTGGACAAGAAGGGCAAAAAATTCATCCAACAAGTATGCGGGAAACTACTCTTTCTTGGACGCGCCGTCGACTCTCCCCTCCTGTGCCCAATCAGTGCCATTGCCTCCCAGTCGGCGGCCCCAACACAAGATACTATGACACAAACTCTACAACTCCTCGACTACCTGGCCACGCAAGACGAAGCAGTTCTCACCTACCATGCTAGCGACATGGTTCTTGCTGCACACAGTGACGCCAGCTACCTCAGTGAACCACAGGCCCGAAGTCGCGCAGGAGGCCACTTCTTTCTTTCCTCCAATGCAGATATACCCCCCAACAACGGGGCGATCCTCAACATTGCCCACATCATAAAACACGTCATGGCATCCGCAACTGAAGCCGAACTGGCCGCTTTGTTCATTACCGCCCGTGAAGCTGTCTACATACGCATCATACTCATGGAACTCGGCCACAAGCAACCAGCCACACCTCTCCAAACTGACAATGCCATGGCCGAAGCAGTCACCAATGGAAAAGTACAACCCAAAAGCACCAAGGCCATGGACATGCACTTCCACTGGTTACACGGTCGCGAATGCCAAGAACAATTTCGAATATACTGGCGCCCTGGCCACAGCAACTATGCCGATTACTGGACCAAGCATCACTCTGCCAAACATCACCAGCACATACGCCGCGAATTCATCACGACGTTGATTGTACTCAAGATGCTACGCCAAGACTGCCACTCCAAACAACCAGCTGCCGCCGCTGCATAATCTCCCATTTCTCTCCACGCCTTTCCATTTCGAGCTCCCACAAGGGTGTGATGATACCATACTATGGTATCCACCTAAGTACCGTAGTACTAGGCCTAGGTTGGATCCCAATCTCCGGAACCACCGAAATTCCAAGACATCCACATTGCATGTGTACAAGCACACAATCATAGCCATGAAACTAGATAACCGATTTGCTTATGACTATCATGTTGATTTGTCTAGCTTCCGCAGTGTTTTTCCAAACACATTCTTGATACTGTTATAGTACACACACACACACACACACACACACACACACACACACACACACTAACACACACACACACACTACACCCACACACACACACACACACACACACAATACACACACAACACACACACACTACACACACACACACACACACACACACACACATTACACACACAACACACAGCAACAACACAACAAACACATGTACACACACAAATACACACACACAGCAACACACAAACACACACACACACACACACACACACACACCACACACACACACACACACACACACACACACACACACACACACAAACACACACTAACCACACACACACACACACACAAAGCACACACACACACACTAAGCACACACACACACCAAGCACACACACACACACACACACTAACACACACACGACATTTGGGACACATCACATTTACATACACATTCACACATACATATTAATGCATACATACACATTTGAGCACATATATATACATATAAGTACAACCACATACACATTTTTACACAAACACATACTTTTGTGCACATATACATACATATTATTACACTAATATATATTAACATACATTATTATTATTTTTACATATATTATTATTACATATTATACTTATTAATTACGTACACATTAAGCACACTAAGATTATATTTAAGTATTCTTTTATTATTTTTACATACACATACATACATATACATACACATTACACACATATTATACTCATTATTATTATTACATATTATACTTATTATTATTATTATTTTACACATTATTTTTATATACACTTACATACTATTACATACAACACACACATACTATACATACATATTACATACACACACACATAGCACACATTATTTAGCACACACAAACACATTAAGCACACTAAGCACACTACACACTACACACTAAGCACACCAAGCACACTACACACCAAGCACACAACAAGCACACTGCCATATACACACACAAGCACATTAGCATATAGCCACGCTACACTACACACCTGCATGATTTGTCAAGCACGCACTATGTGCATATTTGCACACTAGGCACACCAAGCACACTAAGCACACTAAGCACACCATAGACACACTAGTAGCACACACTAGAAACACACACACACACCCACACACACACTACACACACACACACACACACACACACACACACACACACACACACACACACACACACACACACACACACACACACAGCACACACACACACACACACACACACACAAGCACACTCACCACACTGCCACACACTAAGCACACCCACAACACTAAGCACACTAAGCACACACACACTAAGCACACATTAGTCAACACTAAGCACACTAAGCACACTAAGCACACCCACAAGCACACTAAGCACACTAACACACACTAAGCACACTACTAAGCACACAGCTAAGCACACAGAAGGGTGCCGGATCACCACTGCTACATCTACTCCATCACCACAGAGACTCAAAACACCTACAACATGGCTGATCGCACCAAGCCAGCCCAAGACAGGCTTTTATGCAACTTTTTGGCTGTGGTGTGGTCATCATTGTGCTTCTTTGGAGTGTAATGGAGGCTCTTGACATGCTCCCCCACAAAGTTAAAGTCTTCCACTTCCTTTTGACACTTTACTGGATGAAGTACTACCCCACAGAGTCTCCAGGCACTGCCACTGTTGGAGAGCTGGGTTGTAAGGTAGACCCAAAGACTTCCCCCAAGTATGTTCACCCAATTGTTTATGCGATTGCTTTGATTAAATCATGCATTGTGAGTTTGTGTTTGTTTTGTGCTTGTGTGACATGCAACATCAACGCTCATTAATTTTTAGATCATACTTGAGAACAGGTACAAAGGCAACAAATAAAATGTTTGCCTTCTTAGTGTTGATGAACACAGACTTCCAGATTTTGTACCATGAAACCCAGTTTTAGACCAAAAATCAAACTAATCAGGGCTTTGGTATGAGGTGACATTGACTTTTTTGACGGGCAAGATTTGTTGGATGAATGGGTCTTTGTTGCCTGGTGAGAAAAAGGATCTCAAAATCTTCCATTTGAGCTTGATGGCATGGCTTAAACCGTTCGAGAGGGTTGAAGCAGATGACGGGTATAAGGAAAAGGCACCATGAAAAGTGAAATGTACCAGTTCAACTGGCATCCCGGAGGAGAAATATAGGTTGATGGGGATTGTAATGAGGAGGCAAGAGACTGTAAAAAAGAAGTTCCAGCAGTGGAGCAGCCTGAAGCAGGTGTTCCGCCATGACCTTTGCATGCATGACAAGTAGAAGGGTATTTACAGCCATAGTAATTATTAGCCAGCTTGCTATTGAGAATGACAAGTCTTTGTTTCAGGTAGAATATAATGATGCTTAATTTTAAGAGCAAATTTTATTTGATGTACTTTCATATTGTTTGAAATCTATAATTAGTTCCGAAAGTATCTCATTGGACTGTTTTGTATTTTTATGTAAATTTAGCTAAAGTCCTCAAGAAAAAGGACAGAAACAAAAATTCTATAAATACTGGATCGTAAGAACCACCAATTGTACAGTGATTTTTAAAAGATTCATTATGTGGTTCAAATAACACGAGTCAAGCTAGTCTGTTAGTCTCCCACCCACAGTGAAAAAATGATTCTAAAAAAATACCTTGTTTACTGTCTCGTGCAAACAGGCATGCCATGCATTTGTTTTTTCAAAAAGCTCTCACACTCTCCAAATTTTCTGCTGACCGCCATTTGTCACCAAAAGGCTTCATTACCAGTCATCATCTTTTACCCCATCCATAATCCCCAGCTCTGTCTTGTAGGGGTGCTTTTTTTGTGCCACAGCACTATCAACATTGGATGACAGATAAAATATAATGGATTTTGATGGTTGGTTAGGCTGTTGGGGGAGAATTGGGGCTGTTGTCACCGGTAATGAAGCCTTTTGGTGAAAAATGGCCGGTGAGCAGAAATTTGGAGAGTGCAAGAGCATTTTGAAAAAACAAATGCATGGCGCACCTTCTTGCACAAGATAATACTTCAAAATAGCCACTATGTACCATTCCAACCATTGATTGTCAGTGATATTGGTCCACTTCCCATGGGCACATGATTGTGGTGCTTTCCAACAACATTGGAGGTTTTTTGAAAACAGCAACAAGTTATGGAGAGACATGCACATGGGCACATTGTTACTGTCTTGATAATCTAAGTACACTATGTTTAGATAGCTTACAGAGTGTGTTAATGGGACAAAAAAAGAAACCTCACTTAAAACGGGTCATTTTAGCCCAGTGGTTCTTATAATCCGGTGGTTCTTATAATCCAATATTTATGGAAGTATTCTCTATTATGGATTCGTATGAATATTGCTATCTTGATGTACCAAGAATACAGCTTTCTATATGACTTTCTATTTTCTTAATTGTACAGAAAAGAGAAGTCATACATTCTGACACCATTACCATTGCCCATCCAGCATTTTTCAATTTGGGATAGATTTTTGAATAGCTCATATTGGTGAGGCTTTACTCCAATATTAACCTTTTTCAATTAGTCAAATTGGCTGCTATGTCATCAGTGCTTCTAACATTTCCCCCTCCTCCCTACCTTCCCCCCAAAGACATCATTCATATTATTCAGTCAGTTCCGGGGTGGGGATGATTTTCAACCATAAGAATTGGTTAGTTTTTTGCAGTCTGATGACTTTTTGTGTCATGTAACAAATTGCTGTCTGCTGCATAGACTATAACAATTGACCATCTGCATAGTATACCTAATCCTTTATCATATTCTTTTTGCAGTCAGTTCTGAGTAGTGATCTTTTTGAATGATCCAAAATTGATGCGATTTTGGAATTTTGGACAAAATTTTGCCATTGAATAATCAACTGCTTGCCAAGCCAGTGGCTCACTTAACAATTAGTTCTATTCTGTCCTAGAACACCAATCCTAATTTTTATCTCAAACTGCACTATGGATTGTAGGTACTTTCACCCATAATGCTATATCAATACAGTGTCCCAGACCAAGGAGGAAAGTGATGATGCCATCGTTGATTTCATCATTGCCAAATAATACCCTTTCTATGAAGCAGAGGCTTTTCTTTTGATATGACAATGACAATAGTAATTCAATTACAAGCTACCTGAAAGGATTGAAATCAAAATAGGAGGCACACTTTTGATAGTATGTATTTGCTGTATTACCAAGATGAGATGTGCAAACTATGAAATGATGATATAGCATATTTGGTGTCGCTCCTTATGGAGACATAGTAACACTATGATAAGACTGCTTCATAACTTTATGTTTTGATTGTCAGTCCAAGCAATCTAGGTTGTGTCCTTCACTGCAATTGAATTGTTTGTAAGACTAGTGTTTCTGCTAGCTAAACTATGTGCAATATTTTTTACTTTCTAATACTTTGTGGAAGGCTTTTTAAGTAAGTTTTGATAGCATTCTTATTGATGATTATTTAAAATGAGGGGGACAAAATTCATGACAATAAAGATCTATGTGTTACGTGAGAGTGATGGTTTAGGTAAGCCTTTCTGGGAGAGGAAATTAATTTGAGAGAATACATCTAGGGAAGACCTGAATTCATGGGAGGGTGGTACTACATGATCACTAAAATGAGAAGTGAACTATGCATGAAGGAGCCTCTGATGAGTTGGTACAGGATTGACAAAAACAGCTGTGGGAATTGTTATCCATGAGTGATATTGTTTACACAATTTTGTTTCAGAGAATCAAAGCAAAATGTGGAAGCAAGAGTGGTGGAGGTTCCACAAGATAGCCAGCACACATCAAATGTAGACGAGGAGAAGTTCTGTGAATACAAGAAGTTATTGTTATCCAAAATGGTGGACAAGGGACTGAGTGTAGATGACCAGAAGTATTGTCTGAGGTGAAGCCTAGCTTCACTCATGGGCAGAATAAGATATCTTTTTGTATCGCTGTGAAAGCTGAAGGGATCAAGTTCTACACACAGACTCATTGAATTGACATGTTTCCTTGGTAAGGCCAGTAGCAGGAAAAATTTGTGTTCTTTGGAAAGATGATGAGGAAAAGGATATCAGATGGTTGGGTTGGCAAAGACCAAGAGGGGTAAAGTGACTGCCTCCACTGATAACTTTTTTCTCTTTTGGATTCACCAAGATGTGAGATTGCTTGAGTACATGGTGATGAAGGATATGATGAAATGATGGAATAGATTAATGATGCTGAAAGTGTTTGTTCCAATGAGTAAATATTTTTCGATCAAAATTTTCTAATGGCAACTTTGATCATTTAGGGTAAGACGTATTCACAACCTTAGAAAATTGTCAATTTCCTGCAATGAAAATGAATTGTCACTCTCAAGGAGCATAATTCTTTGCTTGTGATGAATGAAATTCCTCTCTCATGGAACATAATCATAATTTGTCACTCTTGATGGAAATATGTAAAAACCTTTGATTTACCCTTCAAACTTTAAAAGAGGTTGGCTTTTTGGAGCATCTTCCAAGTTGTACTAAATATGGTGTTGAGCACAAAACGTGACACTGTATTCAATACGATGCCACCCAAAATAACATATAAAATATATTACCCCATCCCCTAAACCCACTGTGCAAGTAGGCCCTAAGAGTTTGGACAGCACATTAAGCCCTAAAAATCAGAACGCTCAGTAGGCCCTAATGCCTGACTCCATGATCTCACCCTAATTTTGCACGATGCGACACAGTACTACATAATTATTGCACTACATCCGGGAGCGGGACCTGAAACACGTACGTTTTTGCCACCGAGGCGTGCAGCATCTGTCTCAACTGAGAGTCTTATCCTATTTCAATATAAAAAGTGATTTTTATATTTTGATTTACATGAGTCAGTATGCCCACCTTATTAACTACAACTTGGAAGATGCTCCAAATAGCTATCCTCAATTTGCCCTGTATACTCCTACCATCCCATGGGGTTTTCAATATTGGGTTTAAACAGGGTTTCCCACTTAGAAGAGACACTTCCTGGTAATTTTTTGCTGAAACTTTGTACACATCTCAATGAACCCGATCACTATCAGATCCAAAAGTTCCACAAGAATCAGGTGAAAATTTTTTGGTGACAATTCTACAACACTGCAAACAAATTGTTAGTTAGGCTAGTGTTACTGTTAGTTAAGGTGTAAGAAATGATTTTTTACCTTCATACTAGCTAACAGAACTGAAATGGAGTGTTTTTGGGTGGAGTCATACTTTCTTTCTTGTTTTTTACTAACAGTTTGCAAGATCCTCAGCATATTTTCCCAACGGTTTAACTGCTGACAATTTTACTAACATTTTTCATTTAAATAATATGAACACCTAGGCAGAATTTTTTGAGCTCTCTCCCATTGGTGTAGTTCACCACCCTATGTTGTCTGGCTCTCAACAGGCATTTACACACTTCACACTTTGCAAATTTCACAATAATAGAGAACGACAAGAAGTACCCATGGTATTCTTGGTTTATTGCCAGTGCTTACATGCATAACTTTTTCAATTAAATTGTTACATTTTGGATCTGTCCATGATCAATCACACCATCTCCCACAGACAAGATATTGCCCTATGCCGATGCCACCAATCCATGGCATCTTTCAATACTATGTGGAGCTGCAAAAAGAATGTTGAGATTTTGATGGGATTTTGTTGAGAATTGATCTTTTGACACAGATTTTCACTCAGGCTGTGACTTGGTTGGAATAATAGAGAATAGAGAATAGGATTTTGGCGAATAAAAAAAAATTAACCTCTAGTCATCAAAAATCGTGACAACATTGAATTGCTCCAACAGAGAATAGCTCAAAAGAGCGATAGCAATTTACTCTACCTTTAAACATTCAAAGATGTAATATTATATGTAATAGAATTTAGATGTACAATGAAGGTCTAGATGTGAACGTGAAAAAAACTAGCACGTAAACATAACATTGGGACCCGGACCAGATTCCACTGCTTTCATACAACAATCAACAAGAAAGAAGAGACTTCCCACAGCAATTAATATTGTTTGGTTGCATTGTCCGAAAATCAACTCAATTCAATTGTTGCTATTGTTTAATTTGACATTTGATTGTTGTGTTTTTGTCCGCTGAAGAAACAGTGGCATGTGTTGTCAAATTCTTTATTGTTGTGTTGGTTCTTGCCATTCCCGTTGCCGTCTATTTAACAATTGTTGTGTTTTCTTCCACATGCAATTGTCACAATTGCCGTGGTGGTGGATTGTTGCGAACGTAACTGATTCTTTTGAGACTTGAATGAAACGGCAACCGACGATGAATTTGACAACTGTTTGGCTCTTTGGCTAGGGCAGGAGTTGTTTGTTGCTGCGGGTCGAGTATTCTTGCCTGTAACAAGTTCACCCATTGTAATGTGCTTCAAACTACTGTTTTGGCAAAGTCCCTTGTGGCACTGCGTTGAACTGTATGTGTAGCATTCTCTGTTCCAACAAAGCGCGCAATCATCTGCACTGGCAGGAATTCCAGTCGTGACACTGCAAACGAAAAACACCGGTAACCTCCCCGTACACTCGAGTGTACGGGGAGGTTACCGGAGCCCCCGGAATGGTATCTTCCAGTAACCTCCCTGTACACTTCTGTAACCCTCCGGTAAACTAGTGTACAGGAGGGATACCGGAGTCTACCTGGAGGTTACCGGAAATTTGAGACCAAGAGGAGCTTTCGGGTTTATTTCTACGTACGATAGGAATTGGTACGTTTTTACAGGAAAACAGACTTCTCAGTAAGTCTTAGAATCGATATCAATCTAATTAGAGGCTATAACTGCATTACTTAGTAGCTAAAAAATGTTTACCGGTGGCATACCGGAAGTGTACAGGAGCTTAACCGGAAGGTTACGGGAAGGTTACCGGAGAGTACCGGAGGGTTACCGAGCATACAGGAGGGCTACCGAACGCTACAGGAGGGTTACCGGGAGGTGGGACTACAATAATAGAGTATGTGTAATTTATCTCCACTAATATAATTAAACATACTACATTAACATATTTTGGGGGCCCGCCCAACTCATCGCCCACCAAAAGGACACAGGTGCCAAAATTTCAGCCCCAAGCTGCTCCAAGATGAAAAACGATACTGTGGACAATATTATCACCAAGGTAGAAGAAAATTAATTATCGAATTGAAACTAAGCTGAAATGAAAACAATTGAAATATAGTATGACTTCAATAACTCACCCCCAAAAATTACCCGCCGCTGCCAATTGTTGTTGGCAACATGGCGGTGCAAGGCAAAATGCCAAACTCAGTCTGTGGACTGAGTTTCGGCTGTTCCCGTGCCTGGCCTGAAATAAAATAATTGAAAATTAGATGTAGTCAAGACGTGTGTAGAAATAATTGTATTCTATTCAACTCACCTCTGTTAATATACCTGCCGCTGCCAATTATTGTTGGCAACACGGCAATGCAAAGCGAAATCCCAAACTCAGTCTGTGGACTGAGTTTTGGGGATTTCAGAACTGAGCCTGTAACTATTTCATTGAAAAAAATTAACATGTGTTAAGTATAATAGGGTCAAAAATGATGAGTTCATCACAACTCACCCCCAAAATATACCTGCCGCTGCCAATTGTTGTTGGCAACATGGCGGTCCAAGGTGGAATGCCAAACTCAGTCTGTGGACTGAGTTTCGGCAATTTTGCCAGTACACCTGTAACTAGTTCATTGGAAAAAATTGGACGTATGGTGAGTATAATTGTGCGAAAAATGGTGAGTTCATCAAAACTCACCCCCAAAATATACCCGCCGCTGCCAATTATTGTTGGCAACACGGCGGTCCAAGGCCGGAGGGATAACTCAGTCTGTGGACTGATTTTCGGCGATTTCGCCGGCAGGCCTGCAACTAATTAATTGAAAAAAAAATGGACGTATGGTGAGTATAATAGTGCGAAAAATGGTGAGTTCATCACAACTCACCCCCAAAATATACCCGCCCCTGCCAATTGTTGTTGGCAACATGGCGGTGCAAGGCGGGAAGGATAACTCAGTCTGTGGACTGAGTTTCGGCGATTTCGCCGGCAGGCCTGCAACTAAATAATTGAAAAAAATTGCCGTGTGGTGAGTATAATAGTGCAAAAAATGGTGATTTCATCACAACTCACCCCCAAAATATACCCGCCCCTGCCAATTGTTGTTGGCAACATGGCGGTGCAAGGCGGAGGGATAACTCAGTCTGTGGACTGAGTTTCGACGATTCGCCGGCAGGCCTGCAACTAATTAATTGAAAAAATTGGCGTGTGGTGAGTATAATAGTGCAAAAAATGGTGAGTTCATCAAAACTCACCCCCAAAATATACCCGCCCTGCCAATTGTTGTTGGCAACATGGCGGTGCAAGGCGGGAGGGATAACTCAGTCTGTGGACTGAGTTTCGGCGATTTCGCCGGCAGGCCTGCAACTAATTAATTGAAAAAAATTGGCCGTGTGGTGAGTATAATAGTGCGAAAAATTGTGAGTTCATCAAAACTCACCCCCAAAATATACCCGCCGCTGCCAATTGTTGTTGGCAACATGGCGGTGCAAGGCGGGAGGGATAACTCAGTCTGTGGACTGAGTTTCGGCCGTTCCCATGATGGGCCGGTGGGGGATCAGTGATATAATTGAAAAAAAATAATTGTGTGATGTGAAAGCAGTGAGAGGGCACACTGCTATTGTACCATACTGTTGTGCCTGGGTCAAGCACCATTGTTGTAGTATGGTACCATACGTAGCTGACGTGATACAAAGGAATAAGTAACAAACACGTAGACACACTACGCCAATTTTCAGCCCCACTTATTATTCTTATGTGTTCTTTTTTTTGGCGCAGTCACTTCTGATAGTACAATACCATATTATTTTGAAAATATGAATAGGTCCAAAGCGCACTCATTAAATGAAATCATAGATCAAGTCTAGAATTGAAACCAAAACTAGACCCAACAGGTATTCTTGCTGTTGACAACTCGTGATTCGATAAATGTGAGTCATGAAACAAACAACCACTCGGAAGATTTTTTTGCTTCAAAGCTTAGCATGATAAGCAAAAATGCGGCTTAAGTAATGTATAAAAACGGTAACCCACCCGCATTACACTCTTGAAATTCGGTAACCTCCCGTACACTCTGACGCTTTTGCGAGTGTGCGGGGAGGTTACCGTGTTTTTCGTTTGCAGTGCATTTTTCGCAAAATTTTAGCGGAAGCATGAACGCGATAGGAAGTGATTTAAAACAGTGCCAACATCTTCCGTGGCTTTCTGTTTGTTGCGTGATACGTTGGTGCATATGTCGTGATTGTTGTGTTGTGATTGTGTGATGATTGTGTGGTGGATTGCCCTGATTGCCGTGTAAAATTGGTGGTCGCGGTGACGAAAAAGAGCTATTCGCCTATTCTCAAATGGCTATTCGACACACCAAAAAGAGCCCTCTATTGGTCTATTTGAATTCGCCGAAAACGAATAGAGAATAGAAATGGAGTGTCTATCGGTCTATTGGAGGTAACTAAGTCATAATTTTTTTGCCCGAATAGGCCAATAGACGATTTTAACGATAAAAAACCTATTCTCTATTCTCTATTCTCTACCCGCCCAACCAAGTCACAGCCTCACCAATTTTTCAGTTAAACTGCCGTTTTCACATCTTTCAAACGATATGTGGTATTGAAGCCCACAGACTGTCTTTTGCTCCACTGTTGCTACCACCGGCTCACATCAATTTCACATGAGCCGCAGCACAAAAAACGGTGAGAAAAAATCAAGTTTTGACAATGTTACAGTTCTTTTACTCACCATTTTTCAATTAAATTGCTGCTTTTAATTCTTACGGACAATCTGTGATATTGAAGCCCACAGACAATCTTTTGCACCACCATTGCCGACACCCACTCAGAATCACTTCAACTGAGTGGCAAAGCAAAAAAAACAGTGAGAAAAGATCATGTTTTGACTTTGTTACAGTTCAACGTCTCATCTCATGCCTCCCATGACACCTCAACCAAAGCACCTCTAACATCACATCTGACACGATGCCTCCTACAAAGCGCCTACCTCAAACTTGCCTCCACAACCACAG